>JAKWIY010001753.1:0-15820 GCA_027704805.1 Solanum corneliomulleri | reverse complement strand
GTGCTAATGCAAGAGAAAATGTGATTGCTTATGCTTCAAGACAATTAAATGGTGCATGAACGTAACTATCCAACTCATGATTTGGAATTGGCCGCGGTAGTGTTTGCATTAAAGCAATGGAGGCACTATTTATATGGGGTTAAGTGTGAAATATACACGGATCATCGTAGCCTACAGTATGTCTTCACTCAAAAAGATTTGAACTTGAGATAGAGGAGATGGATGGAACTACTGAAGGATTACGATATCACTATTTTGTATCATCCGGGAAAAGCGAATGTTGTGGAGGATGCTTTAAGTAGATGGGCGGGAAGCATGGGAAGTCTAGCTCACTTGCAAGCTTCTAGACGCCCATTGGCTAGAGAGGTTCAGATTCTGGCGAATTACCTTATGAGGTTAGAAGTAAATGAGAAGGGAGGATTGTTAGCTTGTGTGGAGGCAAGATCTTCCTTCCTTGACAAGATTAAGGGAAGGCAGTTTCATGATGAGAAATTGATCCGGATCCGAGGTAAAGTGTTGCAAGGAGAGGATAAAGAAGCAACAATCGATGAGGAAGGTGTGTTGAGGATTAAGGGAAGGGTATGTGTACCCCGCGTCGATGATTTGATCACCACTATTCTGACAGAGGCTCATAGTTCAAGGTATTCTATACATCCTGGTGCAACCAAGATATACCGTGACCTAAAACAACACTTTTGGTGGAGTAGAATGAAGCGCGACATTGTTGATTTTATTGCCAAATGTCCAAACTGTCAGCAAGTAAAGTATGAACACCAGAGGCCCGGAGGAACGCTTCAGAGAATGCCCATTCCTGAATGGAAATGGGAGAGAATTGCAATGGACTTCGTGGTTGGTCTTCCCAAGACAATGGGTAAGTACGACTCCATTTGGGTGATTGATGATAGGTTAACTAAGTCCGCCCATTTCATTCCGGTTAAGGTGACTTACAATGCCGAGAAGTTAGCCAAAATCTATATCTCGGAAGTGGTTCGATTGCATAGAGTTCTACTCTCCATTATACCAGATAGAGGTACGCAGTTTACTTCTAAGTTTTGGAAAACACTGCATGCGGAATTGGGTACTAGGTTTGACCTTAGTACCGCATTTCACCCTCAGACCGATGGTCAGTCTGAGCAGACGATTCAAGTGTTGGAGGATATGCTTCGTGCATGTGTGATAGAATTTGGTGGCCATTGGGATAACTTCTTACCCTTAGCAGAATTTTCATACAATAATAGTTATCACTCAAGTATTGACATGGCCCCATTTGAAGCATTGTATGGTAGGAGATGTAGGTCTCCCATTGGGTGGTTCGAGTCATTTGAGGTTAGACCCTGGGGTACTGACCTTTTGAGGGATTCATTAGAGAAAGTGAAGTCTATTCAAGAAAAGCTTTTGGAGGCGCAAAGTAGGCAAAAAGAATATACAGATCGAAAGGTTAGAGACTTAGAGTTCATGGAGGGTGAACAAGTCTTGTTAAAGGTTTCGCCCATGAAAGGGGTGATGCGGTTTGGTAAAAGAGGTAAACTAAGCCCACAGTATATTGGTCCCTTTGAAGTACTTAAGCGAGTAGGGGAGGTGGCTTACGAATTAGCCTTGCCCCCAGGGCTGTCCGGAGTGCATCCGGTATTTCATGTGTCTATGATGAAAAGATACCATGGGGATGGAAAATACATTATCCGTTGGGATTCAGTTTAGCTTGATGAGAATTTGTCTTATGAAGAGGATCCTGTAGCCATCCTAGATAGAGAAGTCTGCAAGCTGAGGTCAAGGGAGATTGCATCCATCAAAGTTCAATGGAAGAATAGACCGGTTGAAGAGGCTACTTGGGAGAAGGAGGCTGATATGCGAGAAAGATACCCACACCTGTTTAGAGATTCAGGTACTCCTTCCCGCCCTTGTATTTCTTCTTGTAATCGTTCGAGGACGAACGATGGGTAAATTGGTATCTATTGTAACGACCTGTTTAGTCGTTTTGAGCAGCGGATTTTATTTCTGGAAAACTGGCTGAGATGATGGACCCCACGACGGACCGTCATGGGCACGACGGACCGTCGCGGGGTCTTGTTTCAAAACACTTAGAAATTCTGAAATTGGGTACTGAAAATCGACTCTCTGAACTTTGTGATGGAATGGCAGGACGGACCATCACAGGCGTGACGGACCATCACAGATTCTTTAGTGGAAATCTAGTCTCTCCACTTTGCGACGACATGCAGGACGGACCGTCGCAGGCACGACGGGCCGTCACAGGTTGCGTAATCCCAGTCTGGGTTGGATTTCTTTAAATGTTTTAAGGGATGTTTTTGACTATTCCTGCCTTAATTATAAAGTTAGTAGTTTAATGTTAATAAGTCTAATTACTTGGGGGTTAAAAGAGATAACCTTAAGTTATTTAATGGGTTATTATTGCCATCTTTTATTCTTAATTATATGCTAATTAGGGTAAAAGAAAGAGGGTTGGAATAAGAAAAATAAAAAGAACAAGAGAGAGGATCGATCGAACGAGAAGAGAGAAACAAAGCTTGGGAAATTGCTTGCTTGATCACGAATCTTCGGTGGAGGTAGGTTATGGTTTTCACACTATTCGTAGTAAACTCTTAATAGTGAATGATATGTGTTAGTAGTATTGTGAACCCTTCTATATGCTTAATTGTATGCTTGCATGAATATGATTGTGTAATTGTGAATAAATAAGCATGATGAAGCTATTGAATCCCAAATCTTGAAAAGAAACCCTAATCTACTTTGTTAATGATGATGCCTTAGTATAAAAGAAGGCTTGATGAACGAAAGTGGTGAGATTAGGGGATCGGGTGCCACGTTCCGGTACCAGGATAGAATAAGGATCAGAGTTTCACGTTCCGACACCAGGATAGTATATGGATCGGGTGCCACGTTCCGGTACTAGGATAGAATGAGGATCGGAGTGTCAGGTTCTGACACCAGGATAGTATATGGATTAGGTGCCACGTTCCGGTACCAGGATAGTATATGAGGATCGGAGTGCCACGTTCCGGCACCAGGATAGTATATGGAGCGGAGTGTCACGTACCGACACGAGGGGAATAAAGATAATGAATCTTGAAAGATGTTAATGTACTCAATATAATGAACCTAATTCCCAAATGAGTATGATGGGGAGGCGTGAGTCCTCATTGATGTGCTTGGTGTTATGACCAAGAGTTATGATAATGGTAAATGTTGCATGTTGAGTATTGTAGTTGGTTTTATAATATTACTTGATATATATTGTCTTCTATTTTGAGTTGGCCGATGATATCTACTCAGTACTTGTGTTTGTACTAACCCCCTACTTTTATGTTTTCTTCTTTATTATTTGTTGAGTGTAGCAAACGTGCCGTCGTCTTAAACTCAACCGCAATTCTAGCCAGTCTTCGTCACACCGGATCTTCAGGGTGAGCTAACGCTTCTAGCTTGGACTGGATCTTCTTCTTCATGTCTTGATGCCTTGAAGTTCCGGCATGGACTAGCTTTTACTTGTTTTAGCTTCTTAGAATACTCTTAGTTTAGTAATTTGATCATAGATGTTCTTGTGGTGATGACTTCCAGATTTTGGGGAATAATAGATGTTGAATTTTAGAAGTTATTGAATTGGTTTTTATTAATGAGTTTAAGTCTTCCGCATTACTTTCTGTCGATATTATATTGAAATGTTAAGGGTTAGATTGGTTGGTTCGCTCACATAGGAGGGTAAATGTGGGTGCCAATCGCGGCTCGGTTTTGGGTCGTGACAAAAAAATGCAACATGATAAATAAAAGTGGACGGAAGGAGTATAAAATAATTTCAAAGTGAATGAATGACTTATTTATGTAATTAATAATAATAATTGAGTTACTTCTAATAAAACAATTTGATTCACTGAACAATTTGTCTATCTTTTTTATATATTAGAACTTAGTTAAGATAAGTTGGCTAGTTTTCATTGTGTTATTAAAATTTATTTGTTGGTCATAAAATATAAATATAAAAAAGGATAAAAGAATAAGGATTTTTAAGTGTTCAAGATATGTGTGCCTCGATCGGAAGTGACAATTTAACACGAGTGTTTTGAAAAAAAAAACAAAAAAAAACTAATTGATTTCAACATAATTTGCAATTTAAGATGAATATATTATTTCGATTGTTATTTATTATTTAACTAGAAAAATTACCCGCGCTTCGCGCTGGAATTAAACATCACAAAACTTATAAAGTATTAATTAAAGTATATTCGGCATTATCACTAAAATACTATATTATCTTACGTGTAAGATTACATAATAACAAACATTAATAATGTAAAGAAAAATTAAAATTTTATAACTTACCATTATCCTTAATAACATAAGCATGAATTAATGATTGCTAAAAGACATACCAGGATTTATAACATAAGCCATGGTTTTAGTGAGTCATTCAACATGAGCAAAGTATACAAATATTTAATTGTGAATGAGGAGGAGAAGGAGAAGGAGAAAAAGAAGAAATACGTACATAAATATTTAATTGTGAATGAGGAGGATGAGGAGAAGGAGAAGGAGGAGGACAAGAAATACTAAGAGGTGTAGAATTTTCGTGGTTTTATAATTTGAGGAAATCCCTCTATTATAGACTACAAAGGGTAGTGTAAAAAAATGGTTATTGTGCTTCATCAGAAAGGTTTCAACTATTTGGAAAAGTTGCAATCCTTTGGAAAGCTCACAACCTTTCATAAAAGTTGCAATTTTTCATAAAAGTCGCAATAATTCATCAAAGTAGCAACTTTTCATAAAAGACAACTTTTCATAATACACACAACTCTTCATTAAGGTCGCAATTTTTCATTAGAGTCACAACTTTTCATCAAAGTGACAACTCTTCATTAAAGTAATGACTTTTTATAAAAGTTATAACTTTTCACGAAATGTGAAGTCTAATTTTGATAATAAAATAAATTAAAAGGGAATCATAATTTCTAATGACGCCACGTAGATGAGCTTAAAGTTTTCTTATATATATATATATATATATATATAATATATATATATATATATATATATATATATATGTTATTCATCTTGTATTTCAAACATACTTAGAACAAAACTTTGAACATCTTTGTAAGACAACAAAGTTTAAGAACATTTTCACAACAAGAAAATTAAAACTACTAGTGAAACAAGAATCAGAAACATATTTAAAAAAATATACGAAATATTTTTCTTAATGAATCATTGTTGCTAATATGTTCCTAAAGAATCTTACTGATTCCAACAAACTTTGCAGAAACACAAAGTTACCAAGTTTAATGAACTTGTGAAGAACAAAAGAATAGAAGAACTGAAATTAATTCACAAATCTAAAGTTTGTAAAACACGTACAAGAATCTGGAAAAATTTTAATAGGAAAAAGATCAAGTCCACTGAACTCACACTGTCCCCTTAAGGAAATTATTCCCCTCTAGTATCCGAGGTTTGATTTGAAATATGACCTCCTAGGGTAAAATGATCTCAATCACCAGAGTATATATACCAGAAACTCCAGTGTCAGCGAACCACTCAACGGCAGTAAAGTACACTTAGAATACTAGATTTAGTAGTTGAAGAAGAAGTCCATGAATTTTTTTTTAAAAAATGAGAGGAAATCCTTCAATTTATAGAAAACAAAGGGTGGTGCGAAAAGGTTCTTATTGTGCCTTACCGGAAAGGTCACAAACCTTTGGAAAAGTCACAATCTTTCAGAAAGATCGTCACCTTTCATAAAAGTCACAACTTTACATAAAAGTCTCAACTTTTCATAAAAATCACAACTTTTCATAAAAGTCACAACTTTTCATAAAAGTCACAACTCTTCAAAAAAGTCGCAACTCTTCATTTTCCATTCACGCCTTTTTAAAACCCAACAATCCCCCTCATGAATGGGGAATGACTCGAAGACAGAGAAACGGACAAGTATTTGTACCTTACAAGCAAGAATTAATTGCATCTGGATAATTAGGTTTCTCCTTGGACTTTTCGTAGTGAACATATGTCGAATATACTCGGTCAATCGGTAGATTTGATATCTTTGAACCATCGAACTTTGGTGTATACCTAGACAAGCATATGTAACACAATAACCCTTTACCATTTATGGTTCTTACGGTTGTGTTTGTTTTATCCATGAACACCTCCTGATTTCATGAGTGTATAGATAGATGGCCTTTTGACAATCATCTTCTTTCAAGTGGCCATGATGACTTGTCGTAAGTCGTAAATTCATTCCCTTAGATGATCTTTTAACTTCCTCTCTAATTAGGCCTTTTTGTAAGTAGATCCGACACATTATCCTTTAACTTTACATAGTCAATTCTAATAATTTCACTTGAGAGCAGTTTTCTAACGGTATCATGTCTATGTCGTATATGACGAGACTTTTCATTATACATCATGCTCCATGCCCTACCTATTGCATCTTGACTGTGAAAGTGTATGCGTAATGCCAATGGTTTGGGCCAAAATAGAATATCTATCAAGAAATTTCAGAGTCTTTCAACTAATGCACCGATCTTATCTAGAGCACCTAGCTCAAAGATCATTGTAGAGCTAGCGATACATGTCTCTTTTGAAATATTTCTAAGAGACTACTCTTCTACCAATAGTAAATACATATCCACTCGTGAATTTTACTTAATTCGTCCAATGATTCAATTTGCATCACCATATATTTCAATGTTGTTGGATATTTTTATAATGCAAGACATAGTTTTAAGTATTATTTTAAATACTCCAAAACTCTATTTATTGTCATCTAATGAATTTATTTGGGATCATTTGTGAACCAACTCAGTTTAAAATAGCAAATGCTATATCTGATCGCACACACTATATGATATACATCATGCTTCCCAAAACTATAGCACAATCCAATTGTGAGTCACTTTTTTTTCACTCTTTTGAATTGCAAAGCTCACATTTATTGGAGACTTGACAACATTTACATCCAAATATTTGAACTAGTTAAGTACCTTTTCAATGCAATGAGACCGTGAAAATGCTAAAAATTATGGAGTTCTACGAATTCTTATATCTAAGATCGCATTAGCAACTCAAATAACTTTCATTTTTACTTGCTTTATAGCATACTTTTAGTAGAATTTATGTCATTAGTGTCTCTATTGATGATCAACATATCACCAATGTACAAACAAACAATGACTGTATGATTTTAATGTGAACACATTTATCACTTTCATCATTCTTCAATCCATTTGCCAACATGGTTTGATCAAATTATGTGATTGTTTGGGTGCTTCCATAATGTGACTTAACAAGTTCACACACTTTATTTTATTTACCAGGAACCACAAAACCCTAGGGTTGTTTGATGTAAATTTCTTCGTCCAATTCTACATTTAAGAAAGTTCTTTTCACATTCATTTGATGAATTTGGAGGTCATATACCACACTAATATTTTTTTCATCCGAATGAATGTAATTCTAATTACTAACGAGTATATATATATTGACAAGATCAAAATATTGTTTTGTTTTTCCTAAAGCCTTTGACACTAAATCTTGCTTTATATTTTTCAACAGTTCCATCAACTGTTATTTTCCTTCTAAAGATTCACTTTGAACCCAAAGATTTTTTTCTTGAAGAAGATCAATTAACTTCCAATATTATTTATTGATACCATCTTTCCAAAGAATGAGTCTACGGAAGACATAGGAAATGTTACAAAATCATATTCGAAGGAAGTAAATGTACTTCAGCATTTACTAAGCCTCTGAATCTCTTTATTAAGTACATTATCTTTTTCATTTCCTAGGCCTTTTAGATCCTTCTCTAGACTAATCAAGTCTAATTTTACAGTCCACAGTCATAGGTCCTATTTTAATTCTTTTAGGAATAGGAACTTGGACTTTGACTAGATACCCCCACACTTTGAAATATTTCAAGTTGGATTTCCTCCCTTTCCATTTCGCATATGGAAAAGATTGTATTCTGATCAAACAAAATCACTTTCTTTCTAAAAAGACCATTTTTTGTTGTTCCTTTTTGCAGTAAGGATAGTTCCTCCATACAAGTTTTTTTGTAAATCCGAACTTAAAAATAATGCATCCATCATTTCTTTCAACGTTCGATTTTTCATTAGATTGAGGTGAATATGACAGTTGTTTGATGGATATTCCACTTTCCAAACATATTTCTGCACAATGAGATTTATACTCTCCATTCTTATTACTTCTTATATTTTTCACACTGATTTTCAACTTCGATATTACATTGTCTAGGCATTTTTATTGTTTCATCTTTACCATTCAACAAATAGACATAATCATTTATAATGCAATTCTCAATAAAAGTTACAAATTCTTTTCCCACCATGAGATGGTGTTAAATTCATATCACAAATGTCAGAGTAAATCAATTCTAAGTGAATAAAATTTCTTTCAACAGATTTATAAGAATGCTCAACATACTTAGATTCCACAATAACTTGACATTTTTATTTATTGCACTAAAACTTAGGCAAAACTTCTAAGTTGATCAGTTTCCCTTACAAGTTTTTGTAATTGACTTGCCCCAAGGGTTCATGTCACAAACATTGACTCAAGAAAGTAAGAACTATTAGAAAAAATGAACAAGAATGATAAAATTACAAGGAATACAAAATAAAACTTGCTTGGCTTAGAGGCACGTTAATAGGTTTCTTGAAGATAATTGGAGTCTCTCCCACGAGCAATCGGAAGAATAAATAACAACTCTATCTTTGGGATTCAACTAAGCCACAAAACAAGTAGCATTCAAGAATGTTGCTCTTCTATTCTTGAATTGGTGATTTCACCTTTTGATCAATGTCTCACTAGTGTTTTCAAGGGAAAGTACTTTTTTGTTTGAATGCTTATCTTTTTCAACAAAGGAAACTCAATTTATAGGATACAAAGTTTTGCAAGAAAAAGATTTTTTAATTAATAGAATTTATTAGGTTCATGAATTGGAAACAAAAAAATTGTCTTTCAAAAACCCATAATGTACAATTAAAAAAAACTTCTTGCAAATGTTTACAACAAAGAATTAAATAAATGAATGTTACAACTGACATTCATGTATTTGTTATTTCAAAACGGATGAATTTGTTTCAAAATTAATTGAAACACTAACTCTTACAGCCCCCCACTTGTTTCAAGAAATTTTATCTTTAAAAAATCCAAAAAAAAAATTGAGACATTAATCTAGCAACATGCATCAATAATGGTGTCTTTTGGACTTGAACCATTAGCTAGTGAAGGTTTTTCTAAATCATTGACTTCTTAGTGAACAAATCTTGAACTAAGTGCATCATTGAATGAAGTTAGAAAAATACTCCTGCATATCACTATGTTCCTGTGAAAATTGAAATCCTTTGACACCTTACGGCTATGTGTCCTAAGTTCTTTTTAGCCAAGTGCTTTAAGATTTCCTGTTAAAATCTTATTGAAGCGGCCTCCTTTCGCACTTAGTGCGGTGAATTCATCAAGAGTAACTTTGCATACTCCGACCAATAGTCTATGTACTTCATTAGAGAAATTTATCTCATCCTCCTTTACACAAAGTATCGGTAAATATATCAAGAGTATTCCTACACACTCCAATCGAAATCGATATATAGACTTATTAAGAGAATATAATCTCATCCTTCTCTTCAGCAGGAATATCAAAAAAAAAATTATCAAGATTTTTCTTACCAACTCCAACCGAGATCGGCCTTATAAATTTATGAAGAGAAAAGAATCTCAATCATGCACATATACTTATTTCATTTTATTTTGAAAATGTGAATTTTATTGATGTGCTTCACAATTGTAACTTTACTTGTTTTTCCCTTTGAACCCAAGATTACATCATTAGGTAGGGTTACCATAAAGTACAATTAATTTAAACGGGCTTTATTCCCATCCCATTACAAGTTTCCACCACTAAATCTTTGCCTAACCCTTTAGACAAAGTATCCGCTAAATTAAATCTGGACTTCACATATTGAAGCGATATCACGCCTTACTCAAATAATCTCCTGACATGATTATGTTTGAGACGAACTTGTCTCGACTTGCCATTATATCAGTCACTTGAACCCCGAAATATAGCAGCTTGATTATAAAATAGATAGTTAAAGGTTGTATTGGCTTACTCCATAAAGGAATATCTATCAGAATTGAGCGCAACCAATCAACTTCTTCTCCAGCAGAAGACATAGCTATAAATTCTGACTCCATGGTTGAATGAGTAATACATATTTGCTTCTTTGATTTCCAAGAGATCGCTGCTCCAGCCAAAGTGAAAATCCAAGCAGTAATAGATTTAGAGTCATTCAGAACAGAACTCCAAGTAGCATCACTATAGCCTTCAAGAACAATGGGAAGTGTAGAATAATGCAGGCCAACATTAATTGTACCCTTCAGGTATCTTAAAATACGAATTAAGGCATTCCAATGTTCAACTCCGGGATTACTAGTAAACTTGCTCAAAGTTCCTACTGTGTAACCAATATCCGGCCTGGTACAATGCATGACATACATAAGACTCCCACCAATCTGAGAATATGTCAGCTGGTCGAGAACATCACTAGAGTTCCGCATTAGTTTGATGCTAGGACCAAATGGTGTAGGAGCAGGTTTGTCATCAAAGTGACCAAACCTCTTTAGAACCTTCTAAATACAACTTGATTGAGTAAGAGTCAATCCATTCGCTGATCTTATAATTTTAATACACAGAATTACATCAGCTTCTCCAAGATCTTTCATTTCAAATTGAGAAGCTAGAAAATTTTTGTTTCGTTGACTCTTTCAATAACAGTTCCAAAGATCAACATATCATCTACATAAAGACATATATAACACCAGATTTTTCTTGAAATTTACTAAATATACAAATATCACCACCATTCATTGAGTAGCCATTAGAAATCATTACTCTTCTAAATTTCTCATTCCATTGTTTTGGAGCTTGTTTTAATCCATAAAGAGATTTAAGAAGCTTACAAATTTTGTGTTCTTGACCAGGAACGACAAATCTTCTTCTGGTTGTTTCATGTAAACCTCTACATCTAGATATTCATTCAGAAATGCAGTCTTCACATCCATTTGATTTATTATCAGGCTATGAATTGCGGCTAAAGCAATCAAGAGTCGAATAGAAGTCATTCAAGCTACAGGTGCTAATGTATCAAAGTAATCAATATCTTTCAATTGAGTAAAACCTTTTGCCACCAAACGATCTTTGTACTTATCTAAGGTTCCATCAGATTTTAATTTCTTTCTAAAGATCCATCTACAACCAATAGACTTACATCCAGGAGGGAGGTCTGATAAAATCCATGTATTCTTTGACATAATAAAGTGCATTTCATCATCAATAGCTTCACGCCAAAAAGGAGCATCATGTGAAGCCATTGCTTCAGCATAACTTTCAGGATCCCTTTCAACTAAATAGACTTGAAAATTTGGTCCAAAGTCTCTTGGTTTGGCAGATCTTTCACTACGTCTTGGTTGACTTTCTTCCAAGGGTTCATTTATTTTTCTTTTAAGAGTAGATACAGAAGAACTTGTATTTTTTTCCAAACACTCTTTTTTCTTAGGAAATATATTCTCAAAAAAGTTAGCATGCAACGATTCAATAATTGTGTGAGGGCTTGGAATCTCTAGATTCAAAAATCTATAAGCCTTATGGTTTGTGAATAACCAATAAATACACAATCTACTCCTCTATATCCAAGCTTAGTCAATTGTTGATCTGGTAATCTAACATGAGCCAAACAAACCCATACTTTAAATTAATTTATATTTGGTTTTCGATTCTTCCAAAGTTCATATGGCGATGAATCATGTTTCTTGGAATGAATTCGATTCAAAATATGACATGCAGAAAATAAGGCTTCAGTGCACAAATTTTCAGTGATACCAGATCCATAAAGCATAGAGTTAACCATTTCAATGAGAGTTCTATTTTTTCTTTCTGGTACACCATTTTGTTGTGGTGTATAAGACATAGTCAATTGCTTTTCAATGCCTTCTTTTTCACAAAAAACAATAAAATTTGATTTTAAATATTCTCCACCTCTATCAGATCTAATTGATTTAATCTTCAAAATCAATTTATTTTCAACTTCTGCTTTATATGTTTTAAAAGTCTCAAATGCCTCATCTTTTGTTTTTAATGGAAAGACATATGTATACCTTGAGTAATCGTCAATGAAAGTGATAAAATATCTGTTTCCATGACGTGATAAATAATCCATCTCACAAATATCAGTGTGGATTAATTCCAAAAGTGTGGATATCCTTTCAACAGACTTAAAAGGTTTCTTTGTTATTTTACCTTTACTACAAGTAATACACTTAGCAACATGATCTTTTCCACAGTCTTTAATTAATCCATTTTTCATCATAAGTTTAATGGATCTAAAATTCACATGACCAAGACGTTCATGCCATAAATCTAAAGACTCCACAATATATGCAGAAATATTTTCATTTTCAATATTGAGTTTGAACATGCCATTTGTAGCATAACCTTTTCCAACAAACATGCCTTGTTTAGACAAAATAAATTTATCTGCCTCAAAAATCATTTTAAAACCATGCTTCGAAAGAAGCGTACCTGACACCAAGTTCTTTCTAATATCGGGAACATGCAATAAGTCTATAAATGTGATCATCTTTCCGGAACTGAATTTTAGTTCAACAATTTCCTTCCCACAACCTTAGCAGAGGATGAGTTCCCATATACAAAACTTTATCGCTCCTCACTAATTCATATGTCGTGAAAGAATTTCGATTACTTGATATATGACGAGTTGCACCAGTGTCCTATCCACCATTCCGCTTGATATCCCGCTACAAATGCTTTTGTGACCATTGCCACCGGTTCATTTTTTGTATTGTTATTTGCCTTTTCTTTCTTCTTTTCAGCTTTAAAAATTTTACAATCACGTGCATAATGACCAATTTTATGACAATGATAACATTCAATCGACTTAGAATTAGAATTAGTACGCTTGAAATTATTATTTTTCTTTGCCTTCAAAAATTTATTATTGGCAGGTTCCTTCTTGAATTTTTCTTCAACAACATGATCTTTCATAATGGGCTCCCTCATTATATTATTGTCGCGGCATCGTGTCTCTTGTTCAATTTGCAAGTGTTGCAATAATTGTTTAAGAGTCAAATCTTCCTTCTTCTGTAAGAGTTTGCTTCTGTAATCTTTCCAAGATGGGGGAAGTTTTGAAACAATCGCACCAACATAAAAGTTTTCATCAAGAGCAATTCCAGTTATAACAATTTCATTAGCTATAAGTTGAAATTCTTGTACTTGTTCAGTGATTGACTTGTCATCAACCATTTTGAACTCGCCTCTTCTACTAAATGAATGGCTTTAAGAGTATCCCAAATCTCCTTAGCAAATTTACACTTAATATAATATTGATCATAATATTTATCAGACATTCCTCCAAGAATATAATTCTTGCATAAGTAATCATCATCTTGCCATTTGGAAATTTGTTCTTTAATTAACGTAGCCTCGTCCGTTGCTACCTAAGAACTAGGAGCCCAGGGACAAGGTATCTCAAGAACATACACTAACTATAATCTTCTTAAAAAGAATTCCATCTTCCACGCAATCTAGAAGTGACTTTTCCATCAAATATATCAAAATTAGGATTTGGCAAAGATGGAACATTGTTCGTTATTGATGTGGATACCATAGAGACAACTATCTTCAAATTGTTAGAACAAATGAACAAGAATGATAAAATTACAAGGAATACAAAATAAAATTTGCTAGGCTTAGAGGCACGTTAATACGTTTCTAGAAGATAGTTGGAGTATCTCCCACGAGCAATCGGAAGAATAAATAACAACTCTATCTTCGGGATTCAACTAAGCCACAAAACAAGTAGCATTCAAGAATGTTGCTCTTCTATTCTTGAATTGGTTATTTCACCTTTTGATCAATGTCACACAAGTGTTTTCAAGGGAAAGTACTTTTTTGTTTGAATGCTTATCTTTTTCAACCAAAGGAAACTCAATTTGTAGGATACAAAGTTTTACAAGAAAAAGATTTTTTAATTAATAGAATTTATTAGGTTCATGAATTGGACACAAAAAATTTGTCTTTCAAAAACCCATAACATAGAATTAAAAAAAACATCTTGCAAATGTTTACAACAAAAAATTAAATAAATGAATACTACAACTCAAATACATGTATTTGTTATTTCAAAACGGATGAATTTGTTTCAAAATTAATTGAAACACTAACTCTTACAAGAACAAATAAAAACAATGAGTTTGAAAAGCTCTTCGCAAGGTAGCTTTTTCCTCGCTAATATTTTGTTATTATTTCTTACAATTTTGTGTCATACAAACATTGTTTAGATTGTCAAATGTCCTTTTCAGAAGGACATTTCCATAAAATTCAATATGATTGTTATAGAACTATCTATGAACAAAGTTTCATCGGGTTCAATAAACACAATATAGTCCAAATGTTATTTTTACAAAAACATAACAAATGACTATTCACCAATATTCATGTCTATGCAAATACTTTTATTATAATAGGCATGTCTTTTCATGAAAAATCACAACATTTTAAGTGATATATTTTTTTTCATAAAAGAACACAATTATTTTGAACAAGTATATATATAATTTGGATGTTTTATAATTTGGATGTTTTATACTAGTAATAGAGAAACTCAACAACCATAATACCAAATATACTCCAAGAATTTTGTGGGTATAACATAATACTGTGTTTTTTGGATCAAATCCGGTGACAATTCTCCACTCATGTCCTTCCAGAGCTGGGTAAGTGATCTTCAAGGGCATCTCCCCGATCCATTCTTCCCTGCGCCCCTCAATCAAATCCGGATTGGGTTCATCCCTGTAGTAATCGAATGAATTGAGTTGTCAACATGAAAGAAAAGTATCATTGAATTTCATATCTTTTGCTCCAAAGTTAAATTAGACACCAAGTCTAATCAAAAGCAAATAACCCCCACATTTCAAATGTGATCTCAAAAATACTTTTCAAGTATTTGAAAATAGTTTTTTCACATATTTTAATGTTGGAAACATTATTCTATGAAAGAATTATTGTGTTGCAATTCTCTTTGACAATGTTTGCACAATGTCAAAGTTCATCCCATAGAGACACAAAATCACAAATTCTAAGTCACTGGTATTTTCCTCTATCATACATAGACATACCACTTAGTATTTGAAGTACTAACAATAAGGACAAAAAAATTGTACAACTTATTTCTATATTACATTGAATTTTATAGAAAATCAGAGGTACAACACTGACTTATTATGTGAAGTTTTTATGTTCTTCAAACCAATTGCATAGTCCAATTTATCCAAAGTATAAAACCACAAAAGTTTTTAGTCTACAAAAATTAGACACACTAACATTTCTCATGGTGTACAAAACTACAAAAGTCTTTTGTTTTCTTCAAACTGAATTACACATATTCCTTATCCCATAGAAATACATAAGCAGATTTTTAAATTTGTTAGATTTTTCCCCTCTGATATTTTAACTATGATATTTCCCGATTGAATAATTGAACCACCCATAATTTCTTTCTTTTAAACGGTATTGTTGGCTGATAGTGGAACTAGGTTTTGTGAGGAGTATTCATAGAGGATACATATGTTGTTCCAGAACTCATTAGTCCAACTAATAGTGAAACTGTTCGAGAATAATTGTGTTTTACTTGAATTTATTTGAATACATTAGAAAACAAACGAGACCAACACACAATTTGTCTTCTTTCCTTCAAACAAAATTATTACGATACGTACA
>JAKWIY010001752.1:0-15930 GCA_027704805.1 Solanum corneliomulleri | reverse complement strand
GGAGTATATTAGAATATTTGATTGCATTCATGACTTCCTCTCTGACGCTTTGCTCAGCCTTTCCTTTCATGACCTTCCACTCATTAACCTTCTTCTCAAAATGTTTTGGTTCAAAATGTGTGGTAAGAGGAGGGTACGATTCAGGCCATCTTGGAATATGAAATGTGGTTTTTAGATGTATGGGTTGAGTGGTAGGTGGTTTTGGGGCAATTTGAGTATGAATTTGATGACTGACAGGAAAGTTCTAGAGAATGTCGGTATCCGTTTTATGGGGAGTAGGTGACTTTTAGTGTAAGGAGCTAGCATGATGTGGGTTAGGGGTGGTTAAGTCAATGATGGAAGGTTTTGGAATTATAGAGGTGGTTGAATTTATTGGGAAATGTTCAGACGTTGGATTTGAAGTAGGAAAATGGAGTGGAGGCCTCTCGTTGTCTAGTGTAGAGTGTTAGCAATGATAGTCAAATTTGTCAAATCTCAGTCTTGTCCATTTCATCCCTCATTTCAGCAATCTCTTGGAGTAACTGTGCAATCAACTTATTATGTTTTGCAATGATAAGGTCATTCATAGTAGCTTCATTCAAATCAGTATTCTCAACATTTTCAACCATTTTTTCCTTGCCTTTTGATGAACATTTGTCGGAGAAGGAATCTTTGGGCTCTTTGGACCTCGTGAAGTATGGATGTTCAGCCATTTTCTCAACACAGATCAATTTTGAATACCTGACAATGAAAAACAACTCAAAGGCAAATGATTAGTTTTGTGTAGATGATGAATAATACAAATTATCACACACAATACTGTAAACACATAAGAGTTGTTTCATTTGAACATAATCTAGCCCATGTATATAGAAAGATGACTAAATAGATAGAAATTTGTATTTTTGATTTTAGGATTAATGAGTCAGAAATATCGACTTGAGTCAGGACAAAATAAATTGTTGTACTTCAATTTTTTGCTTGACATGTAACTCTAATTTCCTTTTGAGCTGGGAAAGAGAGATTTTTTCAAAAGTGGGGATCAAACCTTAAAAATTTGTCTCTGTATCTCACAAAAGGTATTTCAGGTCTAACGTAGTTCGACCCACTTTGATCACTTTTTACATGAAATGGTGAATCTTTTATTTTTTGATATGACAGAGTAATTTTTGAAAAATAAAATTCAAATTTTATTGGGAAACTAAAGACTCGAAGAGTATTTGGATGTACTTTCGGTAGTGACTTGATATTTATGCTTAAGGAGTTCTAAAAAGTATTTTTTGAGAATAAGTAGGCTAGAACATCTCCAAATGAAGCAACATAATCACAAAAACAGTTATAATAGTTATTGCGCATTCTAAACACATATGTGGCCCTTTTGTTCCCACGGTAGGCCTAGTGATTTGAGGGATTTATATATCATTTAAAACATTTGATTGCCCTAAAAACTCAAATTTATACAAATTCTATGAATAAAACTAAATAAGGATACATAATTAGGGAAAACGGGATACAAAATAATCAGTCTCACGCAGGGGTTCAATTCTAAACTATGCTTCCATGGAAGATCCTTCATTCTTCATTTCTTTTTCATCTCCGGGTGCCCACATTTTAGAATGTACTAGTAACTTGTGAGATATTTACTTTATTAGAATAGGCTATAATCTACTCCTGATCCCGAGACAATGACTTTTCAGATGACGTATAATTCTATCAAATTAAAACAAATAAACATGATTGTTTGTTCAGGTCGTGGGCCCTTTTAGACTCAAGGTGGTCTCTCTAATGGGCCCGACACTCCTTGGTCGGTGGATCATCTTAGGCAATGCTACTTTTAGGGATTTGGTTTCGCTTTATCTTAGTTTGACTAAGAGTGGTTTATTTATAGTGAAAAGGGTGACCCAAACGGACTACTTAGGTTGGGACAATTAAAGACTGTTAATTATCAAGTAGCCAACTACATTCGTTAACGTGCCCCGAGAAAGATTTGGTTAACGAACGATTGCAAGCCCGCATAATCGTCCTTTAAGTGATAAATAAACAATTGTCGTTTGACAGAGTATGATATGCTATGAAAAATGCAACAGTTGATATAATATGATAAAGGAAATAAATATACAGTTACTTCAGTAGTCAAACAAGTTAGTCCTTAGACTATAATCCTCCAAATCCCCAGCGGAGTCGCCATTCCGTTTTAATTCAAAAAAAATATTTTATAAGCTTTCGAATTTTTAGAGTCAATTAAATTTCTTTTAAAAAAAATTAAGAGCACTTTACTTTCAAAGAATTACATAGAAAATCAATTTGAAAACTTAAAGGGGTTTGAGGATTCACATTTATATTTTACAAAGGTTTTTATGACACCTAAATACCCATTAATACGATGTTTCGACAACTAACATATTTGACTAAAGATTTAACTTAAACTTAGCTTGATTTGGAAATTATTTAGAAATGCCGAAAGTTAAATACTAACCTATTATCTAAATGAGTTATTTGATTTGCAAACTTTATTTTTAATTTTATTTATACTTGATTGATTTAACTAAACGATTAAATTGAGTTGACTTCTTGTGGAGGACTTGAATTTTTAAACCCTAATACTAACGATAGGTATCAACAAATAAGGAAATAAATGCTGTAAAGTAAAGAGAAAGAGAGAGTTGGGTTGGGTCCAAATCCGGTTACTGTCCACTTAGACCGGTGTATGGACCAATTTCGTTTTCGCTTCAATCCTTAGGCCCATTTCTTTACCTGCCCTAAAATTCTAGCAATAAATGATAAATAAATAAAACAAGGCAATGGCTTAGGCCCATAAGAACAAAATACAAGACTTAGAAAACAAATTTGGGCTTCTTTGCCCAAAATCTTCAACTTTTAGGCATGTTTTGAATTCTTCTGACTTAGGGATCTGTACGTCAATTTTTTGTGAATCGCTTGACTCGAAAGATATTTTGAGCCTTTATGGATCTCTCAAATTGCAAGAGAAGGAGTTAAGGGTTCATCACGAACTCAAGTTGATTTCACATGCAAGACAACAAGAATAAAATTAGTACATGTCCAGATAATGAAGTCAAAGCATGTAATGAAAGGATGAACTAATTTTATCATTATAACCATGGACTTGCAGGAAAGGGAGCAGACTATCAATTTTACATTCAAGACCGATGTTTTTTTCTTTTCGACTCTTTATATTTATCCCTTTTAGAGATTGTTCTAGGAAAAGCTAAGAATAATATAAATATACAAAAAAAGATTAAGCATCTTAGATGAGATTCTTGAGTACACACTATTGAATAAGATTGATACAATATTTTTAACTAGTGAAACCCATCACAAACAACAAATTGGCAAGCTCAGTCTAACAAGTGATCAAACCAATCTTAACTCAATTTTCAAAGGTTTGTAGCATACACTATTCTATAAAGAAGATTAAATAAACAAGAGTCGACATGTATGAATTAGGTAGGCTAAAGAAAATTGCTAATGATAGTAAATGTATAATTTTGAGGTTTCAGTAAAGAGCGCACATGAAAGGATAGACATCTCGTGACTTAACGGACAAGTAAAATGAAATTGAAGAAGGGATATGGCACACTAGTGAAGTCCGGAAATAACATGACAATCTTTCATTTCGCCACTAATTTTAGCCATCTTCTAAGACTTCACTCACATCCCAAAAATGAGATACAACTTGCAGACCAAACAGAAAATGATGATTGAATAAAGAGAGTAACAGAACAGGTTGAACAAATCATATAAAATCCTTTCTGAATCACAAAGAACAAAACATGATTCAATAAAATCAAACTCGAGATGAAGTTTCACACGCAAATAAAGAGAGAGAAGATAAGCATTGACACTTCAATTAATTCACAAGAATAACATGTTTAGCAAAAATGCAATAAGACATGGCTATAGATATTTCCAGCATACGCGGAAGGGAAGTGGAACATACATACACATAATGCAAATAGAGGACAACTAGTGAAAAATAGATAACACTAATTCGGGCGTTATTCTTCAACAAAAACTAAAAGCAACATAAAAAATAAAAAGAAGTGTCGGGAACTTTTTTTTTAAGTTTGATTGGCTTTAAAGAAAGTGCTAAACAAGATTTATACCTATGGTATAAAGAGAACAAACTAATTATAACTAGTATTGAATAGTCACATTATCAAACCAAAACAACCTTGTTCTCTGTAATTTTAAGGATAATAAACCTAACTTTTAACAAATGTAAAGTAATCTAAACAATGGCAAGCTAATCCAAGAAAATAATAATAATGAGTTAATGCTTTAACAATTTCAACAAAACAAAATAACTCCTACAATGTAAACAAGTTATATCAATTAGTCCATTAAACGATGACAAGTAAAAGCATACCAGAAAAATTCCTTTATATGTAAACAATTGAAGCAAGTCAAATAAAATATACACGAACACGAAGTTGCTAGACATAAAATAGATCGAATACCCAAGTTATAGTCACCTAATATTTAAATACCCAATTGGTATCCTTTGACCAAAAAGTCAAGTAAATGGGAGGATAAGACAAAATACACTCACATAATGAATTGACACTCAAAATCGTGTTCCAAAAAGAGTCGCAAATCGAATAGGAACTATTATATACAGATGGACAAAAATAGAGCAAACCAATAGATAAATCGAAGCTTAAACAAACTAAAAAAAACTTAACAGACATTATTAGAGATATACTACAATGTGAATCAAAATCTATGCCATAAGCATATTATATTTAAGATAAAGCGAGCAACCAACCGATTTAAGATCAAACAATGATAAAAACAAAGATTTAAACACAAGTCGAGATACACACATTCTATGCTTTCAGATCCTCAAATGAGTCAACTTGTGATTATAAACAACCATCAAAACAATGTTCAATTATTTTGCAGAAAATTATACACAGTGTGAGATCGAAAACAAAATGATATACAAAGCATCTTAACTATGAATAACACATTGAATCAAAAAAAGAAAAGGGGGAAATATCACTTTCTTCCAAGAAGCGACTAGGACTAAACAAGCAGGCAGCGTCGACCCTTCCACCTACCACTTCGGAGCTCGAATACATGACCAAGAACTTTAAGCTAACCTTTGAACAAGGAACTTCTCGCTTCTTTGAAAAAAAAGAACTATCTAAAACTTCTTAAGTATAAAATTCGTTCAGAGAATTTTCAACAAAAAAATGTCTACTGAAAATTTGGATAGTGGATGAATGATTCAAATACTTCAACAATACAAACACTATCGCCCTATATTTTGCCTATTTAATGCTCTGTAATGTTAATTTTATCTGTGTTTCTCTCTAAAGCTAGCCTAATGTTTCCCAACTTTTTCTAACCCCCAATATTGAAGAAGAAGGATGTTTATATAGGAGAAAAAAAAGGGGGAAATCGAGACGGAGAATTGATGAAAATTCAAAAATCAAATTTTTAATTCTCTAACATAAAAGGCTCAAATAGATGGAGTTTGTACCATTCCCAACGGAATAAAAATTTGAGCGCTTGATTTCGAAGCAAGGAATATTGAAAAGCGGGTATGGAGACACCTGGATGATTTGAATATATTGGTCGTACTAGAAAAAAAAGGAGAGAGGGATGGGAGAGGATGACACAACTGGATTTTTTGTACTCGGGTCGGTCTTGTCTAGGATCGCAATTCTTCTAGGTTTTCTGGTTTTTTGCGTCTGGTGGGAAGAAGGATTAGTATAGAGGTCGGGTAGGGCAGATTGCTTTGTTGTTGTTGAAGCATTGTAGGAATAACGCTGGACAGAATTGGGTTACCCTGGGTCAAAAGTGATGGGCTGAATCGGTAAGTAATTGTCGTGTGTATTGGGTTTCCTTTGGATTAGTTGTTGGGATGCAGGGGATGAGTTGCTGAAACTTTGGGGAAAAGGAGCCCAAATTTGGTTTATTCCCAAAAGGAATTGAATGAATTGGTTAAATTTGATAAAAGGGTTATTTTTTATTTTAGGGTTAGGTCCAATTGATTTAACTAGGTGATTTAGACTGAAAACTTTATATGACGAATCTTGAAAAAATAATTAATGATCTTCTTATGTCAACAAAATAAAATAATTAATTTCGAATATAAACGAAAGATTCAAAAAATAAGCTAAAATATTACCAAATATTATATAAAACATAATATATATATTATATATTATATATATATACTATATATATATCGATATATATATATATATATATATATAGATTATCTATATCTATATATCTATATTGATATATATCTATATCTATATATATATATATATATATCTATATATATATATATTTCTTCGATTTTTCATATTGATAAATATAATAGTTATATACATAGTATGTAAAACATATACATTAGCTAAAAATTTATAAAAGTGTCTAAACGTATTTAAATAACTTGCAAGCTATATTATTTTAAGAAATTTATAAAACATTATTTTAAATTGTGTAAAAATTGAAAAATCTCAATTATTAATCTTTATTGGTGAGGGTCAAAATTGGGTGTCAACAAGCAAAAGCTTAAGCAAGTTGGTAGGGAGTTGAAGAAGGTAAGAACCGAAGATGGGAATTATTCCAAGGCTATGTTTGAGGTACGAGAAAAACCAAGGTTCAAAAGGAGGCTTTCCAACCAAAACCCTTCTAATTCTCCAAGGGTCATAAGGATGAAGGTGCCTACTCCCACGCCCCAAGAGGGGCAAAGGTGTTGATCTTATGTTGAGATGCCTCTTTGTGCAAAATGTGATAAGATACATGATGGTATGTGCATAGTTGGCACATGGAATTGCTATGGTTGTGGCAAGAGTGGTCACATGAAGAGAGATTGCCCTATGATGAAGTCTCAAGGATGGGAAATCTCAAGCTCAAGAAAGTGCCCCAAATCCGGATGCTCCTAAGAAGAATTGCTTCTATACTCTCCAATCCTTAGGTGATCAAGAGAGCTCACTGGACGTGGTCACCGGTATGTTAAAGTTATTTTCCTTTGATGTATATGCTTTGTTGGATCTGGGAGCTACATTGTCATTTGTGACCCCTCTTGTAACCATGAGATTTTAAATACTAACGGACATATTAGACGGACCATTTTCACCTTCTACCCAAGTGGGTGATTCCATGGTGGTTAAGAGAGTCTATAAAGGTTGTCCTATTTCCTTGCCCAATAGAGTTACATTAGTTGACTTGATAGAACTTGACATGATAGATTTTGACGTTATATTGGGTATGCATTGGTTTCATGCTTGCTTTTCCTCTATTGGTTGTAAGACAAGGATAGTCAAATTTTCAATTTCCAAATGAACACATTTTTGAGTGGAAGGGAGGAATCTCAAATGCCAGGGGTAAGATCATTTCATGTCTATAAGCTTGAAAAGTAATTGCAAAGGGTTGTCTCTACCACGTAGTAAAAGTTAGGGATCTTGAATCTGAGGTCCCTCCCTTAGAGTCGGTACCAGTAGTAAGGGATTTTCGGGAGGTCTTTCCCGATGACCTTTCTGGAATTCCTCCCGAATGGGAGATTGACTTCGGCATATATTTATTGCCGGATGCACAACCTATTTCAATCCATCCTTATCGGATGGCCCCGACCGAGTTTAAAGAACTGTAGGCTCAACTCAAGAATTTTCAAGATAGGTTTTATTCAACAAAACATATCTTTGAGGGGTGCCCCAGTATTGTTTGTGAATAAGAAGAATGGGTCTTTGAGAATGTGTATCGACTATCATAAATTTAACGAAGTCACGATAAAGAATAAGTACCCATTCCCTAGGATTGATGAGTTATTTGATCAACTTCGAGGAGTGAGCTACTTTTCAAAGATTTACTTGAAGTTGGGTTATCATCAACTTAGAGTGAGGGAGGTTAACATTCCGAAAATGGAATTAGGAACAAGATATGGTCACTTTGAGTTCCTAGTGATTTCATTTGATCTAACAAATTCCCTGGAGGCATTCATGGGTTGAGATCGGTTGCATTTCTTGGTAACATTGTCTCTAGTGAAGGGGTAGAGTTTGATCTAAGAAAGACGGAAGTGATCAAGAGTTGGCCTAGATCTTTGAATCCTACTGACATCCGAAGTTTTTTAGGGTTGGCCGGTTATTATAGGAGGTTTGTTGAGGGATTTTCATCTATTGCAACTCCATTAATGGCCTTAACCCAAACGAAGTCCACGTTCAAATGTTCGGAATAGTGTGAAAAGAGTTTCCAATTACTGAAAGATAGCCTCACCTCCACTCCGCGATTGACTCTGTCGGAGGGTACCCAAGGTTTTTTGATTTATTGATATGCCTTCCGAGTGGGTCTAGGATGTGTGATCATGCCACATGCGAAAGTTATAGCATATGCCTCTAGACAACTCAAGCCATATGAGAAGAAATATCCAACTCATGACCTTGAGCTTGCGTACGTGGTGTTTGCCTTGAAAATTTGGAGGCATTATCTTTATAGGGTTTATTTTGATGTGTTCACCGATCACAAGAGTCTTCAATATGTATTCACTAAAAAGAATTGAATCTAAGACAAAGAATATGGCTATAACTTTTAAAGTATTATGAAATGAGTGTCCTTTACCATCCAAGGAAAAAAATGTGGTAGCGGATGCACTAAGACGAGTGTCCATGGGTAGTGTGGCTCATGTGGGTGATGATAAGAAAGAGCTAGTTAAAGAGGTTCACAGGTTGGCCCAGTTAGGTTTCCGATTAGACTAATCTTCAAAGGGTGGTTTCATGGTCCGTCATAACTCCGAGTCATCTCTAGTGGTTCATGTGAAGTCCAAGCAACATCTTGATCCTCTATTGATGGAGTTAAAAGAATCTGTCCTTAACAAGGATAATGAATCTTTCTCCCACAGGGAGGATGGGGTACATAGGTACCAAGAAAGATTATGTGTACCAGATGTGGATGGTCTAAGGGAGAAAATCATGGATGAGTCTCATGGCTCTCGATACTCCATCCATTCGGGGTCCACCAAGATGTATCGTGACTTGCGTGATATCTATTGGTGGAATGTAATGAAAAGAGAGGTAGTTAAGTTTGTGTCGAGGTGCCCAAATTGTCAACAACTCAAAGCGGGGCATTAAGGCCCGGGTGGTCTAACCCAATATATTATATCCTTACTTGGAAGTGGGAAGACGTCAACATGGAATTTGTGGTATGTTTGTCTTGAACAAGTCGGCAACATTGACTCCATTTGGGTCATAGTGGATAGGTGGACTAAGCTAGTCCATTTCCTTCCCGTAAAAAATTCTTACTAGGTAGAGGAGTATGCTAAATTGTATGTTAAGGAGATCGTGAAGTTTCAAGGGGCCCCCTTTTCAATCATTTCGAATAGAGGAGCCCAATTTACTTCCCATTTTTGGAGATCTTCCCACAGTGCGCTCGGTACTCAAGTCAAGCTTAGCACCACTTTCCACCCCCAAATAGATGAACAAGCGGAGCAAACCATACAAACTCTACAAGACATGTTGAGGGCTTATGTGATTAATTTCAAAAGGAATTGGGATGATCACGTAACTTTGATAGAGTTCCTACAACAATAGCTACCATGCGAGTATTAGTATGGAACCTTTTGAAGCACTTTATGGTAGGAGGTGTCGGTCCCCGATTGGATGGTTTGAAGTGGGTGAGTTTGCTCTTCTTGGTCGCGAATTAGTGTACGAGGCCACATAAAAGGTTCAAATCACAAGAGAGAGGTTGAAAACGACTTATAGTCGGCAAAAATCTATGCTGACAATAGAAAGAGGGACCTTGAATTCAAAGTAGGAGATTGGGTCTATTTGAAAATTTCACTCATGAAAGGGCTGATGAGGTTTAGAAAGAAGGGAAAGCTTAATTTTCATTATATGGGGCCTTATAAGATTTTGAAAAGGGTAGCGAAAGTGGCATATGAGTTAGATTTGCCAATCAAATTGACCTCAGTTCATTCGGTGTTCCATGTGTCTATGCTCAAGAAGTGTGTCGGTGATCTGGTGTCAATTCTGCCTCTAGAATGTTTAGGGGTAAGAGAGGACCTTTCTTATGATGATGTCCTTGTAATTTTGTATCGCTAAGTTAAGATATTGAGGAACAAAGAGGTTGCCTCCGTGAAAGTCCTATGGAGTAACCACCTTGTTGAGGGTGCAACATGGGAGGCCGAGGCCGACATTAAGGCTCGTTACCCTCATCTCCCTCCCCTTACGACTATCGAAAGTTAAGGTTATTATCTCTCTCTTAAAAGATTCATATGAATAACGTTGAAAGTATCATGTTTATCTCATTTTTGCATATTCTTGTAGAAATTCATGCCTAAATGTAGTTTCTGTGAAATATGACTCTCATGATTTAGTTGCAGTTATATATGTAATATGATACATTGATTTCATGAGAAGTGTTTTGGTCATGTTTTGGTGTTGTATTTATAAGAAATTAGCATGCCAACTCTTTGAAATTGTTCATGTAGTTCTCATATTGAAATAGAGAAGGTAGTTCCTCCTTATGTGATGTAAAAGATGAGCTCTTATGTGTCATGAGTTGTGGATTAAGTTCTTTTGAGTTAATGCTATGATATGATTATATGTTGAAAGTAGTTGAAATTCATATTATGATATGTGACTCATTATGATATGCTTGTTGGTTTGCTGCTAGTCTTGAGTCTATTTCTTATTCCCAATAGAAGGTTTAAGGTGTCATTGAGGACCAATGTTACTGGGGGGGGTATCGTCACATCCCGTAATTTCCATGACCTATATTACAACCTCAAATGTTTTATTATTATTATTTAAGACCTAAAATAGTTTAAGTAACTTGTTTGAGAAGTATTGAAGTCATAACATAAAATAAAAGCCTTAACGTCCGGAAACTAGCGAAATTCAACTAGTTGACGTCCCTATGTTTGGTGAAGGTTTTGGAGGGTCATATGAAATCCAAAAAGTTTAAAAAGACTTTTAATACATATAATGTAGTATACATGATCAAAACGTATAGTCACGACACCCCAAGGACCATTGGAAGGGTCCTTAGGGAGGACCTGAAGTTGGGCGAGCAAGCTGCCAACACAGCTTGCTTGCAGGCAGATTCTGGTGGCTGCTGCGTGTCATGCATCCATCACGTGGGAAACTTAAGTTGTCCTCGCGATGCGGGGATAACACGTTCCATACTGCCTCAGCTCAAAATTCAAAAATAAATTGGGGAATTAGCCTCTTGACGAAACCTACTTCTAGGATATCGTAAAAGTCGTATTTTGGGTTTTTAGACTTCACAAATAAGTCCATTTAAGTTAGGATGTCTTTTTGGTAATTTAATGGGTGATTATATAATGTCTTACGGTGAGTTTAATTGTCAATTTTATAACTCAAACCAAGTCCCAAAAGTTGAACTCAAAAATCTCTCTCTTCCTCTAAAACTCCATTGAAGACCAATAAAGCTCCAAGAAGATCAAGCCTTAAAGTTTTCAACACAATTTTGCGGCTTCATCTTCTCTAAGATATGATTCTTTTAACTCTTGTGATACCTTTCCCCAAGAGGTCCTCGAAAAATGATTTTTGGATCCCCCAAAACAAGGGTTTCTCTCCTCACATGGGTCTTCTTTCTAAAACGAGATTGTGAGTTAATTGTGATGAATTGTGATGAATTAATGTTGTATAAGTAATTAATGGTAAATTGATTAATTCCTATGATTTTTCCCTTGACCCATGTCTTTCCTCCAAATCCATAATTTCTTGGATTGATAGAGGTGAATTGTAGAGGGTAATGAACATGTCACTTGTTTACTTTGATTTAGTTATGTTAATACTTCATGAATTTCCCTATTTCATATGTTTGTTGTGAGTTCTTGAGTATTGAAGTATGAAGTCCTATGAAGTTTAATGAGTTATGATCATGATTATCCTTTGATCTCAATTATGCAAGGCGAAACCTACTTATGTGATAATGATGCTATAGCTAATTGTGTTGTTGTGATGTTAGTGACAAGGATCACTCATACCTAACCTAGATCTATGAATTGTCTATGAAGTAGGTAATTATGTTATGATGTGATCATTATAAGATTGACTGTAGTTTCTCATGATTATAATGTTGTGTCTAAAGTTAAAGGATAGTTCTCACTTGTGATCACCTATGAGCTCTTATGATAAGAAGTTTACTTTAAGGTCTAGAAGAGATTAATGTGAAGTTATATGATGATATAATAAGATTAATGAGGGGAATAATTGCTTATCACCTAATGGGCATGTAAATGAGATGGAGGTCTCACGTTAGTAAGTCTGGCCTCCGACATGGGTTTCTTTACGTTAGTAAGTTCAGATTCCCTAGCTATATGTTGTCTCATGAGATGGGAACCTCCATGTTATTAAGTCAAGGGTTCTATCAACGATCTCCTTGACCCTTAACTATGTGCCCACATAGGACTCTAGCTTAGTGGATCCACCTAGATAGCTATTTAAAAATGGTTACACCTTAGGAAAGTGTTAACCCTCTCTTTTCGGTCTGGGAGTAGAACACCGGATTCCATGTATCTCACATGGTCTCATGTTGGTTATTGCACTTCTATCCCTCATGTAAAAGTATGAATAAGTTAAGCATGTGTACTTTTATTAGGTTTGTGTTAAAGGCTACTACATAAGGTAAGGGAGGGTATGAGACTTCTCTTACTCATTGCACATGTGGGATCCTAAGGGATTGTTCTAGTAGTGTTTTTTATTATTATAATTATGATTATATTGATAAGCTATGAGTAAGAAATGAAGTTTAAGCATGTTATGAATATATGTTGTAAGTATGAAGTGGGTTGCTTAATGTGATACTTAGGCATGGATGGGATCATGGGTTTCTACCTTAGGCATTGCACATGTATTACTTGGGTGATCTACATGTTGGGTTGCTATTATGTTGAATTAAATTATTATGCTGCTTATATATGGATGTTGAGTTAAATTGATAGGAATCATTGTTTTTACTATATTGTCCTTTTCACATGCACTGATGACTTTTGTGCATAGGAGTCATACTTAGTACATATGTTTTGTACTAACCCATATTTCTCCCTTTTCCCCAAACATTTTAGGTTCGGGCCATTGAGGAGATTCATGGTCATTGGAGAAGAAGACTTGGCTATTTCCTAAGTTAATTGGCGAGTCTTCATGAGTTCCAAGGATAGAACCACATGTCAAGCCTTATTAGTTTTGTCTATGTTTTGAGAGAATTATTCCATTCTCATGTTGAAACTTCATTGTAGCCTATCTGGGCATATTGTAATAGACTAAGGGCTATGCCCAAACTATTGTAACTCATTCATTATATGGTTAAATGCAAGATGAACTATTAGACTATGTTGTTGTTAAATGTTAAGTGAGAAGACTATGTATGCTTCATATGTAGAGGTCTATGTAAACCTAATTACGTATATATGTAAGGTCTTAAATTTATTCTCATTTTTACCTATGATATGTGATGAAGAATGCTAAGAGGCTTGTCTTAGTACTCTTTGAGGATGTCGATGCCGGTAATGACTAGGGTGTATTTTGGGTCATTACAGTATGTCTGACATATGACCTTGAATGATGTTAAAAAGGTCTTTATGTGGAACCTTGAACCTAGTGGTAAGGTTATGAACCTTGAAGTCGAAAACCGTAATGGTATACTTCTTGTATGAATGATGGACTTAGGGTTGGTTGGATGGAACGACATCATATCACTACAAAAAGCACTCAATTTACGTCGTTTAATTTGAGGGAGTTCTTAAAAACTCTGCTATTAATATATTTTGTAGCGTTTTTTTCTAACCCCCACCATATAATCTTTTTGTGATGGTTTTATTAAGGAGGTTAGTGAATTATCTTAAGTTAGAACAATTTGTGGGGATTATATATATATATATATATTATATATATATATATATATATATATATATATATATATATCCAAATTATATGATATATAACACTGAATGTTGAAAGTTAATTTCTTATATACACACATTCTTCTTCATCATTTCAATTTGATTTTAATCTTTGATCCTTTATTTTTTTAATTTATTAAGATAAGCTTGATTATTTCTTCTACTTTATTTATCCAATTTTACTTTGGTGCTTGATCTTATATATAATAATACGATACGTTGTATAAAACTATCTTATATAGTCATATTCATTAATTATACTTTTGCTTAAATTTTAACTTTAAGTTAGCTTGTTTGATACAAAAATCAAATCAATTAATTAGTTACTTGTTAATAAATATTAAAAAGAAAAGGCTTGTTATGTGCATAAAAAATAAAAAGTAGTAATTATTTTTCCCTCCAAAACATTAAAAGTAGACTAAAAACAAAAATTCCCCACTAATTCCCTTAAAATTTTCAAACAAATTAAACCAAATAACTACCCCACTTCCAACCCCTTCCCACGTTACACTACCACACCCATATAATTTTCCTTCTTATGTTATTACTTTTCTATCACTCTCTCCTTTTTCTATATATCTAATTTTTTTTGTAACATCATTTTCACGTATTTTTTAGGTGAGCGGAGATTTTAATTGTTTTCTAATTAATTTATTTTGTTGTAGGTTATGCACAATGAAATAGACGGTAAATAACTTTTTGTATATCAATATTGATTTTAAATTTTTAAATATAAATATTGATTAGAATTTTATTGTATTATTTAATTTGTAGATAGTTTGTGTTTTATATGTTAAACCTGATGAATTAGTGTCTTTTCAATAGGATTTGTTTAAATTCCCACTTCATTGTAAAGTTATTTATAGTCGACTTATAATTCATTTCAAGGAAACCTTAATTTTATTTTTGCTTAGTTAAATATCAGGTAATAGTTTTATTCTTGATTGGATTTGACTAATTGCAAATTAACAGATAACTTTGCATATGAGATTGTGATCAATATAATGTAACTTAAAAATATGTATTTTCCTATTCTGTACACCTAGTTTTTGTTTTCGTAGAAATAATCATGGAATATTCGTTATTCACAATAGTGTGTATGAGAGACATCACCATAAATTTCTCTCATCCATAAGTTTATAATTTTTTTCAAACAAAAGTTGTACATGACTTTTCTTTTAAAATGAATTTCAGCTTGATGCGGGCTTTGATCTTACTTTACCTTGGATAAGAGATTGAGTGGCAACAACTTAAATCACCAAACAAATGGTATAGAACTTTTTAATATTTATTTGTTGTGAATTTCTTATGATTTTAAATGTAATTTTGAAGCTATTATACACAGTTTATATTACTTTTATTTCACTAGAGTTTGTTTTTGTGGAACTTATAAATACAAATGTTAATGAAATTTGATTCGCATTACGTGTGTTATTTAATAAAAATTTAAATTTATATTACTTTTTAATGTTAATGTTAATCAAATTTAATTTTTACTATTTGAATAATTGTAATTTTGTAAGACATCAAATTATCTAAATATTGATCTTATATAACAAAAAGTTTTAAATCCACAAAAAAAAATTAATTATTGGGATCATATTGTGAAGGTTTTAAATTAACAAAAATTTACACAAGAAAACCTCCACAAATTTATTAGTAATTTTGTGGGGGGGCGTCATGGAGGTTTACAAAAACCGCTACAGATATGCTCGTGGCAAGAGTAATTGTAGCGTTTTTAAAAATCGCCACAATTTAATTTGTGGCGTCCCTAAAACGCAACAAATTGACAAAATAACCCCCATAAATTGAGCTTTTTTGTAGTGTATCGTCGTTAAGAAAAACAGTAAGCTATCTTTGTCACCATTATAAGCCAACCCTAGGGGACCTCTTTGGTAGGATGAATTTCATGGGTGATTAACAATTTATGGAACCCCTCATATGTTCCTTTAATGTAAATTATTCTATGAGAATAAAGGCTTTCACCAAGTGAGTATAGCTTGGGAAGTAGCTCTAGTGAAGAACGAAACTTGAGTACAAAGTAAAGTAAG
>JAKWIY010001751.1:0-15998 GCA_027704805.1 Solanum corneliomulleri | reverse complement strand
AATCTGGAAGTCATCATCACAAGAACATCTATCTCAAATTACTAAACTAGGAATGTCTAAGAATCTAAAACAAATACTAGCTAGTCCATGCCGGAAGTTCAAGCATCAAGACTTGAAGAAGAAGACCCAGTCCAAGCTAGACGCATTAGCTCACCCTGAATTTCCGATGAAGTGAAGACTGGCTAGATCTACTGTTGAGTGAAGTTGACGGAATGTTTGTTGCATTACACAAATAACAAAGAAGAAAACGTAAAAGTAGGGGGTCAGTACAACCAACAAGTACTGAGTAGATATCATCGGCCAAATCAAAATAGGGAACAGTATATATCAATAATAATGTTAAATCAACTACAATACTCAACATGTAGCAATAACACATGAATGAATTTGTCAATAACTACAACCGAGTTCACACATGAGGACTCAAGCCTCAATACCATACTCATTTGGGAATTAAGGTATTAGATTGAGTATATTCATATCTTTCAAGATTCATTATCTTTCTTCCTCTTGTGTCGGTACGTGACACTCCGCTCCTCTATTTCTATCCTGGTGCCGGAACGTGGCACTCCGATCCTCATATACTATTCCTGGTGTCGGAACGTGACACTCCGATCCTCATTCTATCCTCCCGGTACCGGACGTGGCACCCGATCCATAATTCTATCCTGGTGTCAGAACGTGACACTCCGATCCTCATATTCATTCTATCCGGTTACGGAACGTGGCACCCGATCCATATTCTATCCTGGTGTCGGAACGTGACACTCCGATCCTCATACATTCTATCCTGGTACCGGAACGTGGCACCCGATCCATATTCTATCCTGGTGTCGGAACGTGACACTCTGATCCTCATATTCATTCTATCCTGGTACGGGAACGTGGCACTCGATCCCCTAATTCATCAAGCCTTCTTTCATACTAAGGCATCATCAATCTCATCATATAATATATCAAGCCTTCTTTTATACTAAGGCATCATCATTAACAAGTGAATTAGGGTTCTTTCAAGATTTGGGATTCAAAACTTCATCATGCTCATATATAATAGATATATATATATATATATATATATATATATATATATATATATATATCAATTCATACAAGCTTACAATTAAGCACATAGTAGGGTTTACAATACTATCAACACATAGCATTCACTATTAAGAGTTTACTACAAGTAGCATGAAAACCATAACCTACCTCCACCGAAGAATTGAATTCAAACAAGCAAATTCCTCAAGCTTTGATATTCCTCTTCGTTTCTCCTCTCACGTTCAATCCCTCTCTTTCTCTTTGTTCTTTCTGTTTGTTTTATTCAAAACCCTCTTTCCTTTACCCTAATTATCATATAATTAAGACTAAAAGAGGACAATAAAACCCACTAATTAACTTAAGGTTACCTCTTTTAACCCCCAAGTAATTAGACTTATTAATATTAACCCTCAATCTTTATAATTAAGGAAAGAATAGTCCAAAACGACCCTTAAAACGTGTAGAGGAATCCTATTCTGCCTGGGATTTGCGCAACCTGTGACGGGCCGTCGTGCCTGCGACGGTCCGTCACGATGGTCGTCGCAGCCTCCCACAATCCAGGTGAACTGTGACGGCCCGTCACACCAGTGACGGTCCGTCCTGCACCTCCGTCCTGACGGTCAAAAACTCGTTTCCCGTAACAATTTCTCAAGAGTTGAAGTGTTTTGCAACGGGAACTCACGACGGTTCGTCGTGGATGTGACGGCACGTCCTGCAGGTCCGTCACAATTTACAGAGAGTCGATTTTCAGTATCCAATTTCAGAATTCTAAGTATGCTGAAACGATGCACCCTCGACGGGCCGTCGTGCCTGTGACGGTCCGTCGCAGTGCCCGTGGTCTTGGCCAGTTTTTCCAGAATTAAAATCTGCTGCTCAAAACGACTAAACAGGTCGTTACAGAGCTAATGCTCTAGCTTGGACTGGATCTTCCTCTTAATGTCTTGATGCCTTGAAGTTTTGGCATGGACTAGCTTTTTATGTATTTTAGCTTCTTAGATACTCTTAGATTAGTAATTTGAGGATAGATGTTCTTGTGATGATGACTTCCAGATTTTGGGGATAATAATAGTTGTTGAGTTTTAGAAGTTATTGAATTGATTTTCATTAATGAGTTTTAAGTCTTCCGCGTTATAATCTGTTTGTTATGTTAAAATGTTGGGTTTAGATTGGTTGGTTCGCTCACATAGTAGGATAATTGTGGGTGCCACTCGCGGCTCGGGTTTGGGTCGTGACAGCAACATAAATTTTTGGATGAATACAAATATTAAAATTATATATAATGGTTTGAATACAAATTGAGAAATAATACAAAATTCTAAAAGAAATTATAAATACAAAACAAACTAATATGAAATTGTTCTTCACCTTGGTCTTCATCATGTTTTTTTAAAAAAAAAAATTGTCTAAAAGACTAAAAATCTAAAATACATAAATATTTGATGATTATCTAACAAAACTCACATTTTACTAAATCTGACATATTAAACCAAAATCACAAGAAAATTGAAAAGAATTGTTAAAAAGACTAAAAATCTGAAACACATAAATATTTGATGATTATCTAACCATATTCACATAAGAATCATAAAAGTTGATGTAAAATTTGTAACATATAAAATTCAAAATACAAGATAATCAGTTGTTTTAAAAACAAAATCAACATAAATATTAGTAAATAATTGAAATTACTTTAACAATTGAGATATTTCTTGATTAAGTTAGAGATTTGTTGAATAAATTAGGAGAATCATTCATAATTTATATTTCTTGACCTGCCAAGAAATTCATAATTTCCTTTTTTTTATCTGTTATTGATTTAGAATTTGGTCCAATAATGGACTATTTTGGGGTAAAATAAGTAATGGTATTTTAATACAATTATTTGGTAAAATATGATATTTTGATATTTTAAATAAATTTTTTAAATTGTTATTTTTTTGACTAATTATGTTAGGTATGTTGACTAGATTGTTAATTTCAATTACAACGTAACCATTGAATTACAATTGCAACAAATTTAAGTTGAGATATTAGCTAAATAAATTGGTGAATTCGGCTAACAATAAAACAAGACAAATTAATATTGATTAATTAACGAGCTTCTTAATCTTAAAGAAATAAAATAATTAACTTATTACAAACTAAATATTTTAAACTATAAATTATTATATCATTAAATTGATTAACCAAATATTAAGCAAAATCTTTCGAGACAATTTTCCAATATTCATAAACTATATTAATTATATATAAAATTATATAAAACATATATAATACTTAAAAATTATAAAAATGATAAAACTAATTAAAATTAACTTGAAAAATATTTTCACCTTTATAAAAATTATTTATTTGAAATTGTTTGGAATTTCAGAAACTCAGTGATTAATCTATATTGTGATGATGCAAAATTGGATGTCAAAGTGTCAACACATGACACAAGCTGATGAGAAATCGGGAAGTGAATGAGTTGTGGGAAAGGACTTCCCATGATTTTCTTGGCATTATGAAGTCTCAACTAGTTGGTAAAGACTGTCAATTTACATTTGTATGTACTTTCTTCTTGGAAGCTCCATTGATGACTTGAGTACTGATTTTTCTCATATTCGTTCACTCACTATAGAATCTGGCATTACTCAAATATTCAATCCTCTTTTAAACACAATATCTATTTTATGATCGGGGTTGAATTTGTTTGCTCTTCCCTGCCGTCTCCATAACTAAGGGGAGAAACAGTTTGACACTATCATGATCAATTAAATAATTATTTTTTTGTACGAAAATAATTATTTTATTCATATCCTACAATCCAACTGTAATGGGTTTTTTTTAGTCCTGTCTATAGTTTTTCTATTAATAGTTAATAACAGATAGTATTAAATAAATAGTATTAAATAATATTAGTATTTACTATGTACTAATCCTAGTCCTATTAGGATTAGTACTCCTTAATCCTAGTCCTATTAGGATTAGTACTCCCTCCTATATCTCCTATATATATCTCCCATGTATTCCCTTATTAGGTTAACACTTCAATACAATCAATATTCCTTCATGGTATCAAGAGCCACAAAACCTAGATCTTCTTTTCTCTAGGTTTTTTTTTCTCTCTTTAAGGCACCGATCGTTCCCTCTCTTCTCTTGGGCGGCGGAGCCATGACAACCTAGGTGGATCCCCTCGATTCACTTCCTTCTGGCGTTAAACTCCTTCTCAGGCAGCTTCATGCCCTGATTCCCAAAAAATTATCAGACATAAATTACCCTACATGGAAAATCACCGTTCTTACAGCCCTTGAGGCCAATCACCTTCTCAAATACGTCGATGGAAGCACATAACTGCTGTAACGACCTATTTAGTCGTTTTGAGCAGTAGAGTTTATTCTAGCAGTAACTGTCAGGGTCGACGGATCGCACGACGGACCGTCATGGGCACGACGGACCGTCGAAGGGGTCTCGTTCCAAAACACATAGATTCTGAAAATTTGGGTACTGAGATCGACTCTCTGAACTTTACGACGGAATGGCAGGACGAACCGTCGTTGGCACGACGGGCCGTCACAAATCTTTCCACATAATTAACTCTCTGAACTTTGTGACGGAGCTGCAGTAGGACCGTCACAGTCATGACGGACCGTCACACAGCACACACGCAAGAACCCGACTGGGTCGGATTTCTGTTAAAAGTTTTTAAAGGGGCGTTTTGGAGTATTCATGCTTATATTATAAAGTTAGTGGGTTAATGTTAATAATTCAATTACTTGGGCATTAAAGAAGAGAACCTAAATAAATAGTGGGTTATTTTTTATCATCTTTTATACTTAATTATATGACAATTAGGGTAAAAGAAAAAGGGTTTGAATAAGAAAAATAGAAAGAACAAGAGAAAGAGGGACGAACGAGCAAGAGAGAGAGAACGAAGAAGAACGCAGCTTCGGGAAAGTAGATTGCTTGATCACGATTCTTCGGTGGAGGTAGGTTATGGTTTATGATATTTCATAGTAAACTCTTGATAGAGAATGATATGTATTGGGTATTATTGTAAAGTCTTCTATATGCTTAATTGTGTGCTTGCATGATGTGATTATGTAATTGTAATGGATTGGAAAGATGAGGCTGTGAATCTTAAACCTTAAATCCACTTTGTTAATGACGATGTCTTGGTATAAAAGAAGGCTTGATGAACTGGAAAATAATCAGATTAGGGGATCGGGTGTCACAAACCGACACGTAGTGTTAGGGGATCGGAGTGTCACGTTCCGACACCAGGATAGTAGGGGATCGGAGTGTCACGTTCCGACACCAGGATAGTAGGGGATCGGAGTGTCACGTTTCGACACCAGGATAGTAGTGGATCGGAGTGTCACGTTCCGACACCAGGATAATAAAGAGAATGAATAATGAGGGGATCGGAGTGTCACGTTCAGACACCAGGATAGTAAAGAGAATGAATCTTGAGGGGATCGGAGTGTCACGTTCCGACACCAGGATAGTAAAGAGAATGAATCTTGAAGTATGTTAATATACTCAATCTAAAGAACCTGTTTCCCAAATGAGTATGGTGTGGAGGCTTGAGTCCTCATAGATGTGCTGGGTGTTGTGGCCAATGGTTATGGTACTTGTTGTTGTCACCTATTAAGAATATTAGTTGATTTTATGTTATTATCTGAAATATATTGCTTTCTATTTTGAGTTGGCCGATGATACCTACTCAGTACTTGTGCCTTGTACTGACCCCTACTTGTATTTGTTTTTCTTGTTATTTGTGGAGTGCAGCAAACGTGCCTACAACTTCGACTCGTCCGCAACTCTAGCCAGACTTCAGCATAACCAGATTTCAGGGTGAGCTATTATTCCTAGCTCGGACTAGATTCTTTTCTTCGCGTCTTGATGTCTTGAAGTTCGGACATGGACCATCTCTTTTACTTATTTTAGCTTCTTAGATACTCTTAGATTTAGTAATTTGAGGATAGATGTTCTTGTGATGATGACTTCCAGATTTGGGAATAATAAGTATTGTTTTTGAGAAGTTATTTAATCTATTTTCATTAATGAGTTTTAAGTCTTCCGCATTATATTCTGTTTATTATGGTTGAAATGTTGGGGTTTAGATTGGTTGGTTCGCTCACATAGTAGGATAAGTGTGGGTGCCACTCGCGGCTCATTTTGGGTCGTACAACCGCCGCCGGCAGTCATCACCGCCACGGACAAATCAGAAAAAACCAATCCGGCCCATGCCGCCTGGAAAGCCGTGGATGGCCAGATCCGGATCATGTTTGATTCGGTCATCTCTCCCACGGTTCAGAAACACGTCCGATCCTACACAACTGCTTCAGCCCGTGGACGGCCCTCACAACAACGCTATGCATCAATTTCCCACTCTCATATTTTTCAATTGTGTGATCATCTCCACAGAATTACCAAAGGCACGAAAACTATGGCAGAGTATTTAGACGAGGTCTCCACCATCATCACAACCCTCGACACCGTGAATGAAATCATTCCCAAAAAAGAACTCGTCATGTGCGTCGTTCGGGGGCTCCCATCAGCTTACTCCTCCATTAAACAGGCAGATCACATCAGTCCAACGCCCGTTGACCTAGCTACTCTCTCCTCGTGGCTAAAAAGTGAAGAAATCAACGTGGATCTGGAGATCAAACTTCTTCTCCGAGAATACGTTGTTATGGAGCCGGCCACTGCCCTCACCGCAAGCCAGAACTATCGCGGGGGGCGTGGTAGCGGCCGGGAGGGGAGCCACGGCGGCTATGGCAGAAACAGCGGAGGCCGCGGGCGCGGCGGTTGGCAGGGCAGTCGTCCGCCGTACGACGGTCAGCAGCACGGCAGCAACAACAGCCTGCACTCCTTCGGCAGCGGCGGGCAATCATCTTCAATGGTGGGCAGGGCACTTACGAGCGGGATCATCCAACTTGTCAAATCTGTCAGAAAATAGGAGACACCGCTGTCGTTGCTGTTTCGGTATGAGGAGAGCCGAAATAGTGATAACCGTGCCAATTATTGCATTTCAAGTCGGCCCTTCCTCTGAATGGTTGTTGGATACTGGGGGCCAACATGCACGTTACTTCTGATCTATCCAAGCTTAACGCTCCAAATCCATATCATGGCTCCAATGGTATTACTGTTGGCAACGGTGAGTCCCTTAATATTTCTCACACTGGCACGGGTACCATTAAAACCCCCCACCGCTATCTCACCTAGGTAACCTTACCCACGTCCCTTCTATTAAAACCAATCTCATTTCAGTTCACCAATTCACAAAAGACAATAATTGCTCACTCTTGTTCACCTCTAATGATTTTAAGATCCTAGACAATACTACCAAGAGGGTGATTTTTCAGGGCCCCTGTGAGCATGGTCTGTACGTTCTTCCTGGCACAAGTTCGTCTGCCCACCCAATTTCAGAAAGCGTTCCTGTGGCTCCGGTGGCTCTTTCGGCTGATGGCCACAGTCTGCTGTGGCACAGTCGTCTGGGTCACCCGTCTACTCTAATAATAAATTCTTTAATGTCTCAATTAGGTTTTTCTGCCATTCATGTAAACAATTGTGATCCTGTTCAATTGCTAAATCTTATAAATTACCTTTTACTTTATCTGAGAAGCGTGCAACTGCACCTTTTCAACTTATTCATTCTGACCTATGGGGTCCCTACTGCTATTCCTTCATTTGCTGGTTTTCGCTATTATATTGTTTTGTGGGATGATTTTACAAAATACACTTGGTTGTACCCACTAAAACACAAAACACATGCATACACCACCTTTGTCACTTTTGAAAAAAATGGTCAAAACACAATTCAATTCTCTGTTAAACTTTTTCGAAGTGACAATGGAAAGGAATAGGTCAATAACATCTTTGGACAGTTTCTGCAATCCCTGGGAATTATACATCAAACCTCCGTCGATACACTCCCGAACAGAATGTGGTGGCTGAGCGTAAGCATCGCCATTCTCATTGAAACGGTGGTTACTCTTCTACATCAATCTCATCTCCCTGTCTCCTTTTGGGTAGAAGCTCTAGCCACCGCAAACTACCTCATTAACAGAATGCCCAGTCACACTCTCTCCACACAAATCAACCTATCAACTCCTTTACCAAGAACTTCCCAATTATACCAACCTCCGCGTCTTTGGGTGTCTTGCCTACCCTTGGCTACGCCCTCATATTACTCACAAATTACAACCCCGATCCCGTCCTTGTATTTTTTTTGGGCTATCATCCTACCTCCAAGGGTTATCGTCCTGTCTTGACCCACAAACTCATAAAGTCTACATATCTCGTCATGTCAAATTTGTCGAAAATGAGTTTCCCTACGAGTCTATTTCCTCCTCCACAAATACATCATTCATTGGCGTCCTTCCCCTTTTCCAACATACTCACAGGGTCCTTCACCACCTTTCCCCCACATCTCCACCCACTACCTAACCACCCTCATCACCTCTTCGACCGTCACCCACAATACACCCGCAACCACCACCCACACTACAAACCAACCCGAAACCACCCCATACCCACAACTCTCCAGCCCGATCCGTTTTGGTCCTTCCCGGCCCACCCTGAATAACCACCGCCCGTGCCACCCCCAATACTCATCCCATTGTTAACCGTGGCAAAGCCGGTATCTTTAAACCCAAAACCTTTCAGGCTACCATACTACTACAAAATACAACCCCTTCCCCGATAGTGAACCAACAACCTACTCTGTTGCCCTCAAAAATGCTTTATTGGCGTCATGCTATGGATGAAGAGTTTAAGGCTTTGACTGATCAGAAAACTTGGGTTCTTGTACCTAAGCCCCATGGGGCGCACCCAGTGGGCTGTAAGTGGGTGTACAAAATTAAACACAATGCAGATGGCAGAGTATTCCAGGTACAAGGCTCGTTTGGTTGCTAAAGGCTACAATCAGGAGTATGGGCTTGATTACTCCTAGACATTCAGTCCTGTTATGCGGCAGGAAACATTCGTACGGTACTGTCACTCGCCGTGCGCAACAATGTGGCGATCATCAATCAGTTGGATTTGTTTCCAATGCTTTTCTTCATGGCATGCTTGATGAAACTATCTACATGACGCAATCACCGGGCTATGTTGATCCCCGCTTCCCTCAACATGTTTGCAAACTCCAGAAGTCTCTGTATGGGCTCAAGCAAGACCCCCATGCTTGGTACACCTGTCTGAAAAGTTCCTCCAGGGACTCGGCTTCACGTGTTGCGTACATGACACGAGTCTGTTTACTCGACATTCAGCACATGGTACAGTCATTCTTCTTGTCTATGTAGATGATATCATTATTACAGGCGCTACTGCAGCTCTCATTCAGGATGTCACTCGAGCTATGCATACTACCTTCAAAATGAAGGACCTTGGCCCGTTACATTATTTTTTGGGAATGGAGGTTTCTCGGACAGGCAGCGGCTTGTTTCTTCATCAGTCAAAATATGCTCGAGATCTGTTGCAGAAAGCTGGACTGGAAAAATGCACCAGTCAACCAACACCGATGGCAGTCTCTCTTCGTCTATGAATGGAGCCGACACCCCCTTTGCCGATATATCACCCACTTCCGCAGCCTCATTAGGGGCTCTACAGTATCTGGCCATTGCCCGTCCTGACATCCAGTTTGCTGTCAACCGAGTTGCTCAGCGCATGCATCAACCAAGTGAACATGATTACCATTGTCTAAAACGCATTCTCAGGTACATTTTTGGCACTCTTGGTCATGGTTTTACTCATTCGACCCAGGGACTTGGGCTTCAGTTTCTCAGATTCAGATTGGGCGAATGATAAAAATGACAGAAAATCTACATCGGGGTTCTCGCTTTTTGGGTGGGGCCGAACCTGATCTCCTGGTGTACAAAAAAACAACCCAAGGTCTCTCGGTCCTCGACTGAAGCTGAATACCGCGCCCTTGCTCTTCTTGCTGCTGCTGAGGAGACCATGTGGGTCACATATATTCTTTGCGAACTCCGCGCCACTCACACTATTCCTGCTCTCTATTGTGACAACAAATCAACCATCTGTGTGGCCAAGAATTCCGTCCTACACACCAGAATGAAGCATGTTGATACCGATTGTCTCTTTGTTCGCGATGAAGTTCAGGCCGACACCATGACTGTGCAGTATGTACCCACTGAAGAACAACCGGCTGATATTCTCACCAAGCCTCTCCCGAGCCAACAGCACGATTACCTCAGTTCCAAGCTTCCGTTCGCTTCCGCTCAGCTCAGCTTGAGGGGGGATAATAACAGATAGTATTAAATAAATAGTATTAAATAATATTAGTATTTACTGTTACTAATCCTAGTCCTATTAGGATTAGTACTCCTTAATCCTAGTCCTATTAGGATTAGTACTCCCTCCTATATCTCCTATATATATCTCCCATATATTACCTTATTAGGTTAACACTTAAATACAATCAATATTCCTTCAATAGTCTAAAATCTTTACTAGAAAGTTGTGCATCAAACTTAGTTTTTATTCATTTTATTTGAGAATAGAAGGCTTAATGGGCATGATAGGACCGCTATTCAATTAAATTGATAATTATTTATTAGTAAAATAGATTCATATATTCCTTAAATGGATCAAAATTATAAAATATTTAGCCACTAATCTATTGATATCTCTTCTCCCTCTCACTTTCCTACACATACACACTTTCCCTCAAATTTTTGTCTTTAAAATTTTCTGATTTGTTTTTCGAAGAAACCTGAATATTGTATCAATCTTGGTGACGGTAATAACTAATGTGTTTGCTTTACATGTTAGAAAGTTATTGGGTTGGGCTGAGCAGTGCGCCCAATCAGACTCCAGTAAATGGATGTTGGGCCAGTACGTTTGCAATGCGTCTAATCAGACCCCCACTAAATGGAGGTTGGGGCAACACACTTGCAATGCGCCCAATTTAACCTTAGAAATGGAGGCCGAAGCAGTGCATGATCTGTGTGCCCAATCATCACGTCATCTTTTTCTTGTTCTATACTTGTTTATTATTATTTAGGAAACAAGTGTGTCGATACAATAAATATTCTATTTGTGGAGAGTAAAGATAAAATAATAATGAGAACACTGAAAAAGGATCTCACAATATTTTTGAGCTATATGTGTACACAGTAAAGCTTCATTTGTATCATCTTAAAGTATCATAAAACTCAGCAGGTATAAAGCATGAAATGATTTTGGTACATTTCACATACCCAAAATGAATCATAAACTATCAAGAAAACAGCTGCTAGATCATGTAGCACAAGGCACATTCAAGATGAAACTACTAAAATATCTATATTCGTCATAAGCAAGAATAGAAACTTCATTATACTGTAACAATATGTAATGTGACGGAACAACGGGACTATATACGATTTCCGAATCCAAATCTCACCAAAGACTAGTATACCTCCACCATTTTCCATTTCTTTTCAAGCATATAAAATAGTTTAGGAGTCCTCCCACGAAAGACATTTGAAATATTATTGAAAGTTCTTGTTGACCAAAACTAAAATTTTCATCAGTTGCTCTGTCGGTCTTGATACCTAGTTCAAAAATTTTATCAGTTACGAGATTCAGACCTTCTTTATTTTGCATCTCAAGGATAAAACAAATTTGAGTTCATCAAACAGTCATTATAACAAGTTTGATTGTATATTACATGAACAATGTTTTTTTTTCTTTTCAAAATGCCTTTTCATTTCATTTGCTTACTTGATTTCTAATTATTAAAGATAAAGACTCCTTATTAGTTCTTCGTCCTAATATGAACAAAAAGAGGCCAAGAGAGATTTTTTAGTTATCTTTGTGGCTTCTCGTTTCTATAGCAGAGAAGTCTAAATGTAACAAACAAACAAATTAAGGTTTCAATGGAGTAGTAAGTACCTTAATTTTCATCCTTAGCTAGAGATCTTAGGTTCGGGTTCAAATATAAAATCACCTTTGGAGTAGCAATACCTTAATTTTCATCCTTAGCTAGAGATCTCAGATCGAGTTCAAATATAAAATCACCTTTGGAGTATTAAGTACTTTCTTTTTATTCTTAACTAGAGATCTCAGGTTCGAATTCATGTAAAATCACCTTTGTGAACCTCAGGCGGAGCCAGGATTTGATGTTTGTGGGTTCTAAATTTTAGTTTGATATAACGATTCTTAAATTACAAAATATATTATTATATATATATATATATATATATATAATATATATATATATATATATATATAAAATTTAAAATTGTAGTCGACAAGTTGTTATGTTTGAAAACATAAATGATGCATCATTTGGTACACTTTCAAATATTTCATTTATTAATATGAAGATTTGAGTTATTTATTTCAAAGTACTAAAATATTATTTGATAAAAGGTAGATAAGTGGTTTATTTTAGTAAAAATTTTGAACATTTTTTTTATATAATCTCAAATATTATTTTAAGTAAAATTAGAATTATTAAATTACCATTAATATTTTCGGACCTAAAGGGAAGGTTTTACTTGCTTCACCATTGAAGCACTCTTACTTGAAAGTTGAATTTTCGAGAAGCAAACAATATGTTAACAAAAATAATAAATTATTAATACGTAGAACAACCCTAAGATCAAAATTAAAAATAAGATCTTTGAGTATATTTTTTTATAATGTAAAGAAAAATTAAAAAAAAAAGAAGAGAAAAGGGAGAGCTGAAAAGGAACTGAGGAGTAAATAGTACTTACCAGGGCAAAGGTCTGCACTTTGACAACAAGCTATAGCAATGAAGTCGGAAGTAAAATAGAACCCTAACTTTAACAAAAAAATTGGGTTTAACATTTTATTTAATGTTTCAAGAGAAATGTACAGTGAGATGTTGTTTTAGAGTATAAAACTATATTTTTGTTACTTATAACTATCTATCTTGAAATTAATAGTTAGATGTTGTTTTGGAGTATGATACAACTTTTTTATTATTTTTAATTTTCAATTTTGTATTTTATATTTTGAAAAAATAACTAGAAAATCTATATATTAATTATCAATTTTCTATTTTATAGTTTGAAAAAAAAACTAGAAAATTCATATAGAAAAAATTGAATTAAAGGAAGGTAAAAGGTACGCGCAAAACACATTTTTTTAATTAAAAAATGAAAAAATCCGAAAAAGTTCAATTAAAAAAATTAAGTAGTTGTCAGGGAGATTCGAACCCCCATCCAAATAAACCTGTGCTGCTTGCGCGCGCTTCTCATTTACCACTGCGCCACTCGTCTTTGTTTGGTATGGATTCGCACACATCATTTACATATATTTGTACATGATATTTTAGAACGTATATAGGGTCTAAGTAAAATCGTGTGGGTTCATCCGAACCCCCATTTAACACTATAGATCTCCCCTGACCTCAATACGAATAAAACAAACCCCCTATGTAACACTCAAAAATCTAAGACGTGCTCTAGAGCCTAACATGAGTGTCATAAGGTTTAGACACTGTTTTAAGGTCTATTTTGATGAATATAAGTCATCTAGGAAGTCTAGAAATTAAAATGTCCAAGAATGTCCATGACGTTTGAAAACTAGTTCATTGAGGTACAGGCGTGCCTTAGCCTATTTGACTATCTTTTAGGAGTCAAAAAATGATGAAAATTGGTGGAAGGGTGTTTAACATGTATTAGAGTTAATTTGTATTCGAAACTTCCGGGCACGACTCTCCAAGGACCAACCAAGGGCCCTTGAGGAGGACCCTTGCATTTAGGTCAAATGACTACCCAAGGCAGTGTGCAAAGACGAGTGCCATCGACGGTGTGTATGTCAATCAACGGGTCATCGATGGCCACCCTCGATTGACACTTAGCCAAAATCTTGTAAGGGTCATTTTGCATAGTTTCTGAACTTACCAATGGATGTGCAACATGGAAGTGGCAGTAGTTGTCGATTGACCATGATCTGTCGATCGTGGTGTCGTCTGTGATAAATGGTTTTCACTGCACATTTTCACTTCAGTTAATTAATTAGCTGTATTATTTAGGAGGTTAATTAGGGATTATGGTAGGTCTAATTAAATTAGTTAACCCCCTATATAAAACCCTAACCTAATTAGACTAACCAAAACTCTCTTCCTTCTCTCTTCTTCTCTCTCCCAAAGAAAAAACCCCATTAAAGACCATGCTAGAGGTGGGTAAAAAGGATTCAAAGGGTCAATTTACTCCATAAATCTTCATCAATTAGTAAGGTATGAAATATCTTTCACCTTTGAGACCTTTTTCCTCAAAGGGTTCCATCAAATTGATTTCAAAAGTGGAGTTTTCAAGTGGGTGTTTTCCAATCTCAAAATTGATATTATGAATTACTTTGTGTATGATTTATTTTGGATATTATGACAGATTAACATGTATTAAAACTCAATTATGTTATATTTTGATGAATTGGTCTAGTTTGTAGAAGATGACCTATTCCCTTTAACCCTAGGTTATGATCTTGATGTGAGTTACATAATGTTGGTTCAATTAACTGGTTTATTGGTTGAATTACTACTAAATGGTGTTATTGTATCAATTATAAATAGATTAATATGAATTTGATTCCTATCATGCTAGTTCTTGAGAAACTGATCTAGATTATGAAGTGTATTATGGAATTGACCTAAGCCTCTTATATTAAGCTATCAACTAGTAATGGATTGTGATTTAGTGACTCAATTGGCTTTGTTATCATGTAGATTATTGGTATGTGATGATACCATACCCATGTTGGGTTGAGGTAAAGGTTTATGGTAAGACATTGATGATGAATTATGAAGGAGCGTTGGTAAGTCTTGTGATCCCTATTCTTTACTTTAATTATGGTTCACTGTGAATAAGTCATGATGTTGTATTGGAGTATGCCTTGTATTAGGATTGATACGGTTGGTATGATGTTGAATTGAAATGTCTTGACTATGATTTGTGAGGTGTTGGCTAAGATGTAAATGTTATAAGGATGGTGATGATTTACCAATGTGCCTTATCATGATGTGAATATGTTAATGTGCTAAATTCACCTATATGAATTGTAATGAAAGGAAAATACTCATGCAATTCTTACTGATCTTGATGATTATGATGCATATACAAGGGTTAACTCTATGACCTACATTAAATTATGATGATTAATAAGATTTTTAATGATATTTCAAAAAGGACTCTAGCTCAGCGCCGAGTGAACTAGAGTGAGGAGTGTCCCTCCCACATAGGGAAGGTAGGATCAAAATGTACTCTTGAGATTGGAGAAGACTAAAATGCATGTAGCATAAAGAGGGTCCCAACTATATCTCCTAGTACTTGAACTAGTTGCCCCCATAAAAATATAGCTAGTGGATCTACGTAGTTTCTATGTTAATGTTTTAGTACTACCCTGACAAGTAGTCCGCCTTCCTTCGGTACCATGACACCGGATTCAACATTAGCTCATATGGTCTATGACGGTTAAGGCAAGATGTTCCCCAAAGGTAAAATGAATTAAAGAAATAAACTCTAACAAGATAACCTATGGGTTTTTAGCTTAGTCTAGGTAAGGGCATGTGACTTTACCTAACATTGCACTAGTTAGCCTTGTATGAAATCTTGGGAGGATGTTCTTATGTATGAATATGCTTATAATGGTACATGATATGTATATTATGAAATTGCACATTGTTGATACTATGTGGATTGATGTCACTTATGAGTATGTGTTGGTCTACATTGTTGAAGTATGATGATATGTACTCTTAAATGTTATGCTATGTGAAGTAGGAGGTTGGTCATGATTCTTGTTGAGTTACTTGATTGAGTAAGGTTATGGGAGTTTGATTGGTCATTGCATTTTTTGACTTGATAGGGGTTCATGGGCAATTGTCTTGCTTTGGTTATGTTATAATGAACTCTTATTCATGCTTGTTGCTATTATGACTTGATGATAGAGTTACTTGACTATGTATTCAATTATATGATATACATGTTGACTTGACT
>JAKWIY010001750.1:0-16107 GCA_027704805.1 Solanum corneliomulleri | reverse complement strand
TCAAATCAATACAAGGAAAAGGCTTCACGAATTAGCATAAGGAAAAAACATTTCTCCTCTGCCTTAGACAAATTTTCACCCCTTTTAAAATTACTGCACAAGGCAATTACGGCGGTTATATCGGTGGTTACATCTGTTGTACACACAGAATTCCAACTAAGTTCAAGCACTAAATATTTCTAAAAGATAGAATATATTTCGAATTTAAATACATTATAACACTTAACTTAAAATACAACATTCCAACACTTAGAATATTTCAGCCTACTTCCAACACATAGAATATGTCAACCTACTTTCAACATTTAGAATTATTTCGGTCGACTTCCATACTTAAAATATTTCAACATGCCTCCAACACTTAGTCTTATTTCAGCTTGCCTTGCCGACATCAATTCCATAGCCTTGCATTGTCAATACAACACACTGCACTGTCTTGCCAACGACCTTGCCCACACATAAGTCTTGCACATTCAAGCTGCCCTGCCAACACCGAAGCACCTTGAACCTTTGTTACATAGTTTTTCCCACAAACATGCCAAGACCAATGCTCAAATCCTTGTCATGCCTACAAATAGTAACATCAAGTAGTTTACAGGTCTAACAGACCACTCACATCACTTGAACTCAATGTGAACTTTTTAAGATAGTGAACAATTTGATCATTAAACTGCCATAAGTCCTTCTCTTTCACCCAAATTGCATCATTTCCACACTTTCCTTTTCAATGAGTCAAGAATTTTTTCTTCGTATTTTTCTTACTTGTGCCCATAACCCGATAATCAAGGACTTTTTCTATCTCTGCATCAAGCTCTATAGGAACTGATGGAGAAGCCTTTTTTGACCTGTTTCTATCCAGATGATCTGCATCTGCAAAGTAAGGTCTTTAAAACTCATATGGAAAGTGGGATGTATTTTCAACATTTCTGGCAGATTCAATCTGTAAGTAACTTCATCCTTTCGTTTTACCAGTACAAACGAACCATCATATTTAGGAATCAAACACCTAAGTCTTGTCTTGCTTACAATCTGTTTCCATATCTGAGGGGTATGTTTCAGCAACAATTTGTCACCTACACTGAACTCTAGTGAATGACGATGTTCATCAACATACTTATTTATGCGTCATTGAGCTTTGTGAAGATTATCTTATGTTTCATAAAACATTTCAAGGTTGTACCTTGCAACCATGTATGCTGCTGGACATTTCCCCTGACCCTTAAACTTATCAATATCATATAGTGTTATAGGTTGCTTGCCTAAAACAATTTCGAAAGGGATCATCTCAGTAGCAGACAACTTGTGAAAATTGTAACAAAACTGTTAACAACGCAACCCAATTCCGTTGACTTGCTGTCACATAGTGCCTCAAGTATTCCTCAAGAAAGTGATTAATCCTTTCCATTTGACAATATGTTTGTGGGTGATTTCCAGTACAGAATTCCAACTTAGTCCCAGTAATATTGAACAATGTTGTCAAACACCTACCTATGAACCTTATATCCCCATCACTCACAATATCAGCCGGAACACCAATGTACTTAACCAAATAATTATAGAATAAATCAGCAACAATCTCATATAAACATAATTCAGGTGCAGCAATGAAAACATAATATTTCAAAAACCTGTCTACCACAACCTTTATAGATGCTTTTTCATCTAACTTAGGAAAACCATAAATGAAATGCATACTTACTAACAACCAATGCCTTTCAGGAATAGGCAGGGGCTCCATTAAACCAACTTTCTTATCACATTCCGTCTTGTACACTTGACAAACATGTCACGTCTTCACGTAAGCCTCTATATTATCTTCCATCTTTTGACAAAATTAAACATACGACAATAAGGCTAACATCCTTTTAACACTATGACCAGCCCAGGTAATATCATGTGCTTCCTTCATTAAGTACTTGCGCAGTCCACCTTGCTTTGGTACAAAGATTCTCCCCCTTTAAATTAAAGCAGATAGTCCTCGATCCAATATCGTCTCATCATCCCTTCTTGCACTTGGCTCATCCATTTAGCATAAAATGAATCATATGCAGCACACAACTTGATTCTATCAAATGTATGAGTCTCAAATTTTGAAATAGAATATACAGTAGCAAATACCTCTTTTTGACTCAATGCATCAGTAACTTGGTTGTGTTTCCCAAGCTTATGTTCCCACATAAAGTCATACTCAACTAGAAATTTTGGCCACCATACTTTTTAGGACTCAACTTTGTCTGCGTCTTGAAATATGCATTAGAAACATTGTTAGTCCGCACTACAAATCGAGTTCCTAGAAAATAGACTCTCCAAACCTGCATAAAATTTACAACATCAACCATTTCTTTTTCAAAGGCCATAGGATGACCTTCTTGCACTAACACGCCTCCAATATCTTTATTAAATACAACATTGTGAACTTCAAACAGTAAATTAAAATTACGCAGTTCAAGTATAGGTTTAGTCTAATAGCTCTTTTTCAAATTTTGAAAAGCTTCTTGACATCTTTTAGACCACACCCAATTATTATTTTTATTCAACAAATAAGTCAAAGTCGTTTTCCTCTTTGAATAACCACCAATGAACTTGTTGTAATAGTTAGTCAATCCAAGAAACGACCTCAAATCCTTAACATTACGAGGTTCCTGTTACTCAACAATGACCTGCACTTTCTTAGGGTCAATTAAAACATGATTTTTACTAACGAGATACCCAACAACTTTTAAATATTGTAGAGAAAATTCAAACTTTTCCATCTTAACATAAAGTGTATATTTTCTAAATTGAGACAGAGTAAAACTTAGTTTATTATCATGTTCCTCCAACCTTCGATTATAGATAATAATATCATCTAGATAGATAACAACAAAATTATCGCGATAGTCAAATAGCACATCATTCATCAAGTTGCAAACAATATCCAGAGCATTAGTTAACCCTTATGGAATCACAAGGAACTCATATGAACCATATCTAGTTCCTCACGTAATTTAGGTTCATCACCTTCTGCTATTCTAACTTGCCAACAAGATGCACTGAAATAATGTTTAGTGAACCAGCATATCTTGCTCAACATGTCCACCAAATCCTGCACCAATGAAACCGGATACTTGTTCTTCACAGTTTCCTTATTCAGCGCCCTATAATCCACACACATTCTCGTCGTCCCATCTTAATTATTTTGAAATAAAACAGGCTCACCATATAGAGCCTTAGATGGTTGAATAAATTCAGCCTTCAACAAGTCATTTAACTGATTAAGCAATTCAGCCAACTACTAAGGATCCATACAAATAAGGATCTTGTGCAGGAGAAATCGTACCTAGCAAAAACTCAATTGTATGATCAATATCCCTCCTTGGCGGGAATTTCTTTGGTCATTCAAGCAGCATTATATCAACATATTGTTTCAATAATTTAGCAACACATTAGGCACTTCTATCATAACATCAGGCTTCAATTCGATTACGGTAACAAGTATAGTCCCATCACCTTTCTTCAATTCTTTGTCGATTGACATAGTAGAAAACAACATTCCCTTGTTTTTCTTCTTTGCAACTTTACTAACATTTCCAAATGGATAAACACCCTTAAGAAATCAAGCATTGGTCTCATTCCTAACCATCATTCCATCTAAATGAGGAAATGAAACAAACTGTTATTTTTGTAGAAAATTAATACCAAATATGATTTCAATGATACACATCACATTTTGTTCCTTAACTTTCATTTCTATATGAATCAATGGAGCATGTGGATTCAAAGAACTAGACATCCCTCCAACATTATTAATCAACGTATTCTAATTGAAAGACAAACCCAACGGATTCACCATGGATGCCACAACTTCTTCTTCCTCCTCCCCTTAATTCATATTTCAGAAATCAAAGCATTAACTTTTCCTGATTTGAACAAGAATTAGCCAAATGAGGACCACCACAAGTCAAAAATTCCATTGAATTACCATGTTTACACTTTGGTCTATCTTTATAGTCCTTCAATTGTATCTTCACCTTGTCGTTAACATTGTCCTTGCGATTCTCCTTTTTAAAGTACCCCTTTTTCTCACCGTTTATCTTAGATTTCGAAGTAGAATGAACATTAATAACAGATTGAGTCATCCGAAAATCAATAAACAAATCAGCAACAACAATTGCCCTAGGTAGATCCTTAACATTTTGCCTTCGAAGTTTGTTTTGAGCCCAGACTTGCATTCCCGAAATGAAGTTATGTAATTTATTCTCATCATACATAATTTGAATGTGTAACATCTCATAAGTAAATTCTTTAATATAATCTCGCACCAAATTTGTTAGTCTCGGCCTCTTCAACTTGTCCTTTGCATGCCATGAAGCATTGCTAGGAAGAATTAATTGCACATTTCCTTTATTAACTTGGTTCACGTATCAACTCTAGGTCAATTAGAACTTAATCATCTGCATTTCAATTACTTCACAAAATTTTAACATCACCAATCAAGTACATTGTAGTGATATTCAACTTTTCTGTCTCAAGCACCCTTGCACCCGTAAAATATTGTTCCATATCCTACATAAAGTTTTTCATTTCTTTAGCACTTCTTGCACCACCAAAGCCTTTAGGTTCCTGAATTTAAACCTTAGATGATTCCCACGACTTGAACCTAATGTTGCCACAGCTTGACATAATACAACGATCTCTGAGTTAAGATACTCATATTTTTTTTGCAGTCCCATTAATTGTAATGTCGTAGAATCACAAAAATTCAAGATCTCAAAAATGTTACCATCTACATCTTTTTTATATACACCGACTTCACCTTGAACTTTTGCAACTTCTAATCTCAAATCAATGATTTGAGTCAAAAGATCTAAAAACGTTATGTCTTACAGATTTTCATTAGTTATCCCAACAAAGGCTTCAATTTGCTTGTCAATTTCCACATTTTAGCGTTTTCACCATCGTTCAACCTCTATCTAATACCAATTGAAAGAGGGTAAATTTTTTATTTATTTGAAACAAATCCTAGGCAATGTGCAAACGTCTACAAACATCAGGCTAAAACCTTCACGTTTTGACTAAGTACAAAATATTTTAACTTTGTTTCTTAGGCAGAAAAAATAAATAGTGAACAACACTTTACAAGATATCTTCTCAACATTTATTAATATCAAATAAATACAATGAAAAATCTTCACGAATTAGTCTAAGGTGAGAAGATTCATCATCTGCCTCAGACAAATTTCTACCCCTTTTAAAATTATTGCACAAGACAGTTACGGCGGTTACATCTAACATGTGTCCAACACTTATCAACACAGAATTCAGACTATGTTACAGCACTAAATATTTCTAACAAATAGAATTTTTTTTATTTAAATGCATTTTAACACATAACCGAAATTCCAACATTCCAACATTTAGAATATTTCGGTCTACTTCCAACACTTAGAATTTTGCCAAAACCCATGAACCTTGAACGTTTGTTGCGTAGTATTGCCCACATACATGTCAAGACCAATGCCCAAATGATTGTCATGCCTATACATAGTTAGATGAAGTAGTTTACCGGTCCAACATATATATAGTACCAATACTTGACAGGTTTACAAGCAAGCCAGATAATGAACATTAGCATGCTATAACAAGAGTTAAGATATATTTTTGTTCTTTAAAAAATATCTTATTGTACTTGAAGACTTTTGTGATGCAAATTGGAACACTTTATCAGGTAATTCCTATTTTACCACTGATTTTGTCTTTACTTAAGATGATGGTGCTGTTTGTTTGAGATAAAAAAAAAAAGTGAACTATAATTGTTAACTCTATCAGGGAAGCTGAACTAATTGTATTATGAGGCTTAGTTATATTGATTCAATCGCTTCTGACATTTTCATCTGGTGCACATTATTGTGCCATTGTGAAACTCTATATTCTGCCCGTAAGTGGCATTCTTCATTCTGCTCGTTAGTGGCATGATGCACTCACTTTATTTCACTCTTTATTTACCATTATTCTTTGTAACATATGTAACTCGTAAGACAATTATCTTCATTATATACTACGCCATTATATTCCTATTCATTGCTAGAAAGACTTTCTTGTAATATAAATAGTGGTAATCTTCATTTGGTTTATAACACACAAGAGAAAATATAAAGTGAAAGAGTTAGTCAAAAAGAGAGTCCTTATTAGTTTAAAGGATGTATTCTTTTTGTGGAGCTTTGGACTCAGCTCTTATCCAGAGTTGTTGAATTAAACTTTGTAAAAGTTGTTGTATCGTGGACGGGACAAGTCAAAGAAGACTATAGTGGATCAGTGAAAACATTTGCCGCAGTGGGCTAGAATCTCCTTAATGAGAGCGAGATATCCGCGCCTTAGCCTGAAGAGATTTATTTCTTGATTTTATTTTCAATTGTAATCTTGTACTTTTATGAATAAGCCTTATTTATGTCACATAATATTGGGCTTATCCTAGAGATGCTATGAATGCTGCTCATTTGAATACGCGGTTGAACTTTCGACAGCATTATCCTCCACCAAATGAAAATTTGTCATCATCAACATCAAATTCGGGAGGTTTTCATATAGATGAACATAATACGGGATTTTCCAGAATTCAATATGAGGCCAACACAAATTTATCATTGGCTACTTCCGACATACCGTATTACCACGTTTTTTTACTATGCTAAAGTATCTACGAGTGTGCCCAACTACACACAAGAAGAAGGTAGTGACTTCCAAACTCCTAATGTTGTAAATTTGGGTTTTAAACAAATTACTATTTATTTACGTTACAAGAACTTCAATTTCAAAACTCTTTATTTTATGCTGGGAGATTGAGTTTTCGACGGTAAACAATGTACTCTTTAAATAATTTTTAAATATTTTATTTATATTAAATTCTGTGTAATGATTTACATTTTATTCTAGGATGATATGTCTTAAAATCAAAATGATAATGAAGTTTGACCTTCATAACAATATATATATTGTTATAGTGGATAAAATTTCAATTTTCACATTTAAAAAATATTAGTTGAATGCAATAATAAATATAATTGTGCATGAAACCAACAACTCTTAAAGAACAAAGCAACACGTACCCATCACCTGTGGAACCAGTAGACCTAAACAACAACAACAACTGCATCAAGGAAGATGATAGTCTCTAGAACTCTTGTTTTTTATATTTTCTATCATGTTCTCTTATATGTTATACTCAATATATCAAATTATATAAAAAAAGTTGTTGTGAAATTTTTTTGCTGCAAGTTAACTCTTTTCTTAATGTTGTGTACTCACTCTACAATTTTCTAGAAATATACTACCACAATTGCACGAAGCTTATCTTCAACAAATATACTATTATTTTTTTTCCAGAAAAATAATATAAGATATTTTGCAGTTAACTAAAGAATGCATGGAAGATTATAATTTTTAAAAAGGATATTGGAAATAGATCATGCAACTAAACAGCTAATTTGAAATTTCTTAATTGCGTTAAATAATTTTTTTTGGAACCCTAGTTAACAATATTTAAAAAAAACAAAAATATTACAAGGCACATGGCAGCCAATTTTTTTTCTCTGTTCCACGATACATCACTGCGCCGAATATTTTTTTTAACAATGAGTAAGGCATTGAACCAATGTGTCTCGTAAGGCGCATGGCAACCAAGTCTTACAAGGCTAGAGGTTGTTGCATCTTGTAAGGGGTATTGTTCTTCACTATTTGCGGTAGAAAACTTAATTTAGATGATTTTAAAATTTTTTGTCCTTTCGTTTTGATAAATAATTTATAAATAGTTTTGTTGCCCTTTTAAACTTTTCAAAAAATTTAGTTGCCCTTTTTGACTCCGAATTAAACAACTTTTCTGTGAGGACAAGTGTCTTGCGTCTTGTCTTCATTTGATTAGTTTCCTCCTTTTATAAATTGTCTTCAATTATTTTCTTTCAAACGATAGGACGAAAAGAAAAAAATAATACTCTCCTTTTACTCTTTTCTCCCTCTGGCCTCTCGGTCTCTCATTCTTAATAACTCACTATTTACTTATTTATATTTTTGGTTTTGTTTGTTTTTAACTTATTTTTTACTAATAACTTGTTGATTCATGTATCCTTTATCTAATAGGGAATGGAATGTTTCTTTAATTCTAGTGAAATATTTTGCACCATTGAAAAAATTTCATAGGACAGTTTCTAACACAAATCAAGAATTAATTTGTTGCTCTATTACTTATATATCATCGTAGTAATATTTGTTTAATTTTCAGTATATTATTTTTCTAAATAAGTTATATTATACTTTCTTTGTTCCAATTTATGTGACATACGGTCCTTTCTAGTCATCCCAAAAAGAATGACACATTTTTATATTTAATAATAGTTTAACTATAAAATCTTATTTTACTATTAATGAAATGATTTACAGTCACAAATTTCTATCATTCATTTTGTACCACAAGTTTTAAAAGTCTTAATTTCTTTCTTAAACTCCCCCGAGTCAAAATACCTCATATAAAATTGAACAAAAGGGATATTATTTTAATCGTGAAATTTTAACTATTTCCCAACACTTGCCACATGTTGCCACGTTACTGGACCATCTGCCGAGCCCAATTTTTTGCCATACAGTTTACATTTTATTGAAAAATTAGTGATATTAAAATGTTGCACATTGTACAATGTGTTTGGTTAAAGATGAGAAGAAAAAATACTGCAAATGGAAGTTCAATAAGTATAAGTTAAATCATGTTTGAACTTAAACTTTACTTTGAAAAGAAAAGTTAAGAATTTGTAAGAAATCATTTTCACTTGAGGTTCTCATCAAACAATTTTTATTGTACATTTGTATTTGCATTTTTTATAAATCTTGTTTCAAGATGAGAAGAGGCGAGCAAGATTGAAATGCTTCTCAGATATATGTGAATCACTAGCTACATGTATGTTCTGTGATTTGTTGAGATTAGGATCTTTTTTTTCCTTTTTATATGGAGAAATAAAAGTCTTATTAGGACCAAATCACTTTAGCCCATAAGCCCAATATTATGTGGCATATACAAGGCTTATTTTAGTCTTACTTTCAAAGAACACAAGAGGAAAACTTCAAGAGAGAACCGTTTTAGAGATTGAGAGAGAGAGAAAATTCCTTTTTTTTTGGGAACTTTTATAGCTACTCCAAATAAAGTTTTCCGCTTTGTTAACCGTTGGATCGTGCTCAAATTTATAGTGGGAATTCTAAGCATCTGTTTCTTGTAATTCATCAATGGAGATCAGATTTAGAAGTCTGTAGCTTATGATTTTAGGGCGTAAACAGTAGCTTGTTTTTGGGTGAAATGTCCCCTTTAATTCTCTACTTCGGTGCAATATTGTTTCGTTGTTACTCGTTGTTTGCCACTTTTTTCTGTCTAATTTCGGAAAATAATTTTATAAATCTTGGTGTTTATAGTAGAGTAGTTGGTAATGTGATTTTTTACTCTTCACATGGAAGAATTTTCCACTTGAATCTTTGTGTCTTGTGTGATTGATTTATTCTTGACTTGTCGTTTTATTAGGTTCATATACTTGATGTTCATTCTTAATATTGCATCAAATTTAAAGAGAAAGTTTGACTTGAGTTTTCTTTCTCTATCGTCATGTCATGCAGATTTATCTTGTGCTTGTCTTTCCCAACAAAGTTGTATCAGAGCATTGATTGTTGTGGACAATTGAGTTGAATGATAGAGACAAATATGAGAAATATGGTTCTTTGAATGGTAGTAACTATCATACATGGAGAGGCAAGATGAAATATTTCTATTTGTCAAGAAAATATATTTACTTGTGGTTACTTCTAATAAGCCCTTTTCCATGACAGATGAGGAATGAGAATTTCAGCACTTGCAGGTTTGTGGTTATATTATACAATGAGTTAAAGATAATACTAAAAACACATTGTGAATTAGACATATTCCAAAAGTTTGTGGGACAAGCTCGAGACATTCTATGCTTTAAAGACTAGCAACAATATATGATTTTAATAAAAACAATTGATGAATATCATGTATAAAGAGGGTACTCCTATTTCTGATCATAATATTAATGATTTTCACGGTATTCTTGACCAGCTATCTAGGATGAAAGTAAAATTCGATTAAGAAATGTATGGACTATGACTTTTTAACACTCTTCCAAACTATTTTGAGTAATGTTGCTCCTAGTGGTGTTGTAACTATGGAATATGCTGACAATGGTTTCTCGATTGAAGAGATGAGAAGAAGATCTCAGGCCTCATCATCTTTTACTTCAAACTCCGATGTTTTGGTTACTAAAAAATAATGGAGAAACAAGTTTAGCGGTTAGAGTAATAGAGATAGAAGTAGAGGTAAGCCAATGTCTAAATACAAGAATGTTACATGTTACTATTGTTACAAGAATGTAATACAAAGAAATATTGTTTTAAGTTAAATCGAGGAATGAGACAACAAAAGAAAGATGATGACAATGAAAATCGTATTGTTGTTGTTGCTAATGATGATCATTTTGTTTCTTGAAATGAAAATGTCATCAATCTGGTTCATGATTAGTCTAGCTGGTTTACGTATTCTGGTGCTACTTCTCAAGTTACGCCTACGAAAGAATTATTTACTTCTTATTCTCCAAGTAATTTTGGGATGTTAAAAATGGGTAATAGTCATGAGGTTATTGCTCTTGATTTTGAGAAAATTTGTTTGGAAACAATAGTTCCAAACTAGTTATCAATAATGTCAAACGTGCTCTAGATGTTCGCTTGAATTTAATTTTCATGGGAAACCTTCATGGTGAGGGTTATTTTAATACCCTTGTCACTGGATAATGGAAGCTTACTAAAGGTTCGATGGTTGTAGCCCATGGTGACGAGTTGTGTAACTTGTACATTTTTTAGGGCTCCATTTTTAGAGGCCCAGTAAATTTGGTGGAGAATGATATTTCATTATTGTTATGGCATAGAAGATTGAGTCATATGATGAGAGGGGATGAACAATTTGGCCAAGAAGAATTTACTTTTTGGAGTGAATCAAGCAAAGTTGAACAAGTGTGTTCATTGCTTAGCAGGTAAAAAGAAGAGAATTTCTTTTCAGAGTCACCCGCCTTCAAGAAAGCTTGATTATATGTAGTTGGTACATTCTGATATTTGTGGTCCTTTTAAGGTAAGGTGTCATGGTGGTGCACTTTATTTTGTGACTTTTAATGATTATTGTTCATGCAAACTCTGGGTATTCTCTTTGAAGTCCAATTATCAAGTACTTGATGTGTTAATGAGTTTTCAGACCTTGGTTGACAGATAGACATAGATGAAATTGAAATGCATTCGTTCTTGATAACGGTGGTGATTTTATTAGCCCTTTTGATAAACATTGTAGAGAGCATGGTATTCGACATCGTAAAACTCCTCTAAAGACCCCTCAGTTAACTGGTTTCCCAGAGAGGATGAATAAAACTCTGGTTGAGAGGGTTAGATATATGCTTTCAGATGCTAAGCTACCAGATTCCTTTTGGGAACTAAATATTGATGCCTATGTTATAAATTTATCTCTTGTTGTTTCTTTGAATAGTGATGTGCTGGTAGAGCTTAGTCTAATATGAATGTTTTTATGGTCTTCTTGAATTCTTTTTGGGTGTAAAGCCTTTGTACATGTCCCTACGGATGAGAGGTTAAAGTTGGATGTCAAAACTAGCCATTTTTCTTTATTGGTTATGGTCAAGATGAATTTGGTTATCGTTTCTTTGATCCAGTTGAAAAGAAACTTGTTAGAAGTCATGATGTTGTGTTCTTTGAAAAGAAACAACTGAAGATCTTGAAAAAGATGAGAAAGTTGATTCTTAGAGCTATGATAGCCTAGTTGATGCTAATCCTAATTCTGTGACTATACAACCAAATAAAATCTTCAAAATGATGAAAATCAATTTGATATTAAAGATGGTGATCATATTCAGAATGACCATGTTGATGTTCAAGTTCAAGATGACGTGGTTGGTCAACGACCAACTATTATTGATGCTTCGAAGAGTTCTCTTAGAAGATTTACTAGAGAGAAAATTCCTTCATCTCATTATTTGCGACTAAGTATGTACTATTGACTGATAAAGGAGAATCAAAGAGTCTTGATGAGTCCTTTGAAAGTGAAGAAAAATAAAGGTGGTTTGATTCTATGGAAAATGAAATGAATTCTCTACATCATAATTATACCTTTGATTTAGCTATGTTACCTAAAGATAGAAAAATATTAAAAAAAACTAGTGGGTTTTTAGGGTAAAACATGAATATGGTAAGCCATTTCCACGGTATACGGATAGATTAGTTATGAAGAGATTTAGCCAGAAAAAAGGAATAATTTTTATTTGATATTCTCTTTAGTTTTGAAGATATCAACCATTTGTGTGGTTCTAGGCATGGCTGCAAGTTTGGACTTGAAAGTTGAACAGACAAAAGTTAAAAAAAATTCTCCATGTTGACTTGGATGAAAAAATTTATTTGTAGCAGTCGGAAGCATTTGAAGTCAATGGAAAAGAGAATTATTGTTGCAAATTAAAGAAAAACATGTATGGTTTAAAACAAGCTCACATGCAATGGTACAAGAAGATTGGTTCTTTCATGAAGGCAGAAGACTTCTTCAAACCATTGTGTTTTTGTGCGAAAATTCTCTGATGGTTTTTTTATTATGGTTTTGCTTTATGTTGATGACATGTTTGTTGTTTGTCATAATACCTGCAACATTAAAGAGTTGAAAAATTTGAATAAGTTTTTTGCTATGAAAGACACGAACTAGCAAGACAAATTTTTTGCATGCAAATTGTATGTGATAGAGATGTCAAGAAGTTGTGCTTGTCACAAATAAGTATATTTAGAAAGTACTTCATAAATTTAACATGGACAAATCTAAGGTTGTCGGTACACCTTTAGTTATTCGCTTTAAATTGAGTGCAAAACATTGTACTTCCAGTCTTTGTGAAAATGAAGATATAAAGAAAGTTTCTTATAATTTAGTTGTTTGTAGTTTGATGTATGCAATGGTGTTTACAAGATAAGATATTGTTCATGATGTTGGTATGTTGGTTGTTTTCTTTCTAATTCGAGAAGAGAGCATTGGAATGTTGTAAAGTGGATTTTGAGATATCTTTATGACACTTTTAGTTTGAGTTTATGTTTTGGTATAGGGAAGCCTATTCTTTATTATTACACTGAATAAGACATGACTAGTATTGTCGACACTCGTACGCTACTTGATTACTTTTGGAGGGGGTTGTGTCTTGGAAATCTAAGATACAAAACTGTGTTGTTTTATCTACTACAGAGGTTGAGTGTATTGTTGCTGTTGAATCTTACAAAGAGTTGATCCGGATGAAAAAGATTTTTCGGAGAACTTGATTGTGCTCAAGAGAGGTATGTGTTTTATTGCAAAATTCCAAGTTCTATATATTCATATTGAAAAAAAATTACATTTCATGGTTGGTCTAAACACATTAATGTGAGGTATCGTTGGATTCAAGATGTGTTTAGATTCTAAGTATCTTGATGTTGAAAAGATCTATACCAATGATGATGGTTCCCGACATGATGAGTAAGGCTTTGCCAAGAGCGAAGTTTGAGAATTGTTGCATAATTGTCGGGATGACGTCTCCTCCACATACTTTTGACTTCTCCTCCAATATACACGCAAGTGTACGTGGTCGCGCAAGTAATATAGATTCTTTTTAGAACGAATTATCGTTCTCAAGAGACTTATGATCAACTTATATTCAAACTTAATTCCACAAGTAAAGTAAAAGTTACTATTTCAAGAATTGATGATTGATTGTTAACAATAACTACCATAACATTGAATAAAGTAACAATGATTTGAATGACTTAAAAATGATGTTTCAAGCAAGAAAAAGACAAATTCTAAGGCTGCAGCTTAAGTTGAATCTCATGTATCATAGTATTGGTTTAGAAGTAATTTAGGTTATCAAGTTACTATTTATATGGTTAATTTTATGGTTTGGGTTACACACCTCTCGTTGCCTACTCCAATTAGATACCTAACTAAATAATTGATCCGGGATAAGTAAGCCAGTTGGCGAGCATTTATATTTCATCCTATTTTGTAACCAACAAAGTTGTTCGTCCGGGCGTCACCCCTGAACACAAATTACCTCAATCTAATGGGTCGATCGAGCTCTATATATCATTTGGCATATCTAATCCCTCCTCTCTCGATTTTAAGATTAAAGACTAAATTTATCTTATGGTGATAAAGCATAAAATAGTAAAACAAGAATAAAGCGGTAACTTGTGTTGATAACCTAGAATTAGTTCCAAAACCAAATAATATTCAACATTCAATTCATAGTTATAGCCCCAGAACTAGGGCGATTAGCTACTCATAATATTCATAAACCACAAATGACAAATGTTCATGCGATTTCCAAAAAATAAAAGAGTTAGAAGATTAATACCTATTACAAACTTGCATTCTTGATCATGCAAACTAATCAAAAAGTCAAACCCTAACAATTAGGCACTAACGCTCTATTTATAGTAAATAGGAAAATAAAGTCGAATTCAACTTCAATTAGGAGTCCTTTTTAAATCAGTTTTCTTTCAAAACTACGCACAAAGTTGAGCGCGTCATGCCAGAATCGCACGAGGCAACCCGGCGCACCGCGCTGCCAGTGCGCCTAAATAGGTTGCAGTCAAAATGGCATGGCACATCGCGCCCTTGATGCGGAAAGGTGTCTGGTGTACCGCGCTAGTATGTATCTTGTCGCCTTCAACTTCTTTTCCTTCCAACACTTGATCATTTCCCTTAGTAACCTGCAAAATCACTAATCATGTATATTAATGTGCAATCATTGAAATCTTCAGCCAAAACAAGCTAGTTAAGTTAGATCATGTCCTAAACTAACATTAAAAATGGGTAATATGTCGTACTTGAGCATAGAAATATGCCCAAGATCACCACTCCACACTTAAACATTTGTTAGTCCTCGAATATTATAACTTTATGCTCTTAATCCTTTGGACTCTTCACCTCACTTCACAATCGACCAAACATATTTAATCATCAAGTTGTGACACACTTTATGCAATTTCAACTCTTCTTTATAGTCGACCACTCAAACAACTCACAACCTTGATGCATGAGTCCTCTCAAATAATTGTAGGCTAATGAAACATAATAGAGACACACCACAAGATTAAGCACCAAACATGTTTCATGAATGCCCTCACCAATAGTATAAGGCCATTTTTCATAACATTACTCTCTCACTCACCAATGAAATTATACATTTCCTAACATGCCATAATATTTCCCTTTGTGTAATTTTATTTTCACAAAATGTAAACATGGAATCAAGAGGACTTTCATTCGGTTGTAATGTAGGCTTTTGGGTAAAGAAGGACGTATTTGGGTAAACTTTAGTGACTCATTCTGCCTAATGCACAAGTTTTGTTTTCTTTGATAAATTTTACAACTTATTATTTCCCTATTACGTGCTTTTCACTTTACTTCACTTTGTACTTGTTCCCCTTCTTTTTGCACAACTTTTTTTGTATATACATCTTCTTCTTTTTTAACACTTGGGATCTTATTTGTGTACCTTTTCTTTTCTTTTCTTTTGCATAGAATTACTACCACCCTATTCATTTCAACCAAAGTTGTCATTTTCAACTAAACATAGTGCATTAGATATTTATTTTGGATCAAACTAATGGTATCAAGATAAGGGATTCGGCTCCATTCTGTGGTTTAGAACAAATCAAGGCTAAAAGGCTCAAAGGGCTACAGTAAGGATATGGTATTTGGAAGCATACAAAGGGCATTCAAACTTGGCTATTCAAAGAAACGCCTTAATCACATTCCACAATTCACACAAGTTATTCACTAAGCACACTTGGGGCAAGTTCTATATGTTATTCAATGTAAAACTAACAATTATTCTCACACATGGCATCACTTCACACATTAGAACTCAACTTATAGCATATTCACATATAATGCATTACGGTGTGTCCACACAATTACACCCATTTTCTTTATTTTTCATTTAGAGTTAACACAAGAGATTATGCTTGTTTTCATGGTTACTATGTCACTAATGCAAACAAAGTGTCGTCACCCAT
>JAKWIY010001749.1:0-16146 GCA_027704805.1 Solanum corneliomulleri | reverse complement strand
AGATCAACATATTATAATCATATCATAGTGGCACACAGGTGGACCACGTTCAACCTTGTATCAACATACCCTAAACATGATCTGAAAATTAATACAGTCAATACATTTCATCATATCATCATCTTGTTAATCTAATCACATATATTACATCAGTTGCACAACATTGTCACCAATTATAATCCATCATTATTTAATGTAAAGAGTTCAAGATAACAAAGTCTTACCAAATAGCCTTAATGTCCTTCATCATGAATCTCACCCTCAGTTCATCATAATTATCCAATAACCAACTCATCATCATCATAATAGAGTGAATCAAACAATAACATAACCAATTCTCAATAACCCTAATCATCTACAAGTCAAATTAATAGGTAGAGTTAGGGTAAAAGATTTAATTATTTTAGATTCTATCATAGAAGAACAAAAATAAATCAATATATAATCATAATCCCTCACAAATAATCAAAGGCAACCAACATCACATCAAATTTAAATCCAATTCACGAAATGAGAAGAAACACAATGTTTTTGACAACTTTTGAAATCAATTTTAAAAATCCTCTTTGGGAAAGAGATCCCAAGAGTGAAGATCTTCCATACCTTAGGATTCCTTAGTGTTTGATGGAGACAAGGTGTGAAGTCTTGAATTCCTACACGAGCTTTCAATTGTTCTTCAATGGGGTCTTGCACTAGAGAGAGAAAAAAGAGAGAAGTTGGAGAGAATTTGTGTTTGGGAATTGTGGGGGTCTTAGGTAAGTGTAATGAGGTTTAGGTATTATCTAGTCCCTCAAATGTCTTAATTAACCCTCCCTTAACCATTAATTAACCAACTAAATAATTAAGTCCCTTAACATAAAATTTGATAGTCAAGCTCGACCCGGATTGACGAGACCCGGCCTACAGGCCATCGACTGGACCACGGACTGTCCTGCTTGTCCATGGTTTGGGACAAAGACTGTTATTTTGACAATTTTGATTAATTGGATTAGGCTGGACCTATGACTCCATCGACGGGCCGTTGACCCATCGACGACTCGTCGTTTGGTCTGTCCTTTCCCCACTCGTCGTTTGGTCTGTCCCTGACGTTTTGATCCTAAACACACTCTTCTATATGTTTAACACATTTTTCTCATTTCCATTAATTCCGACTCTTAAAACCCCATGAAACATGCAAAGCCACACTACTGCACATTTCACAATTCACCGGACGTCATGGACGTCTCTTGACGTTTTTACTTTACCACTTCCCAAATATTTTGAATACATTGTTTTAGGTCTATAAACAGTGTTACAAGTATTAGTTCATCATGTGAGACTCTATATTAGGTCATGGAATTCCGGAGTGTTAATATCGTGATCAACGACACTAACCTAAATTTTAGTGTTTACGAATCGAAACTAGTAAAGTAACCCAACCAAGTGTTGGAATTGTGTCCCAAGGGAGTGGTAATGAAATTAGTGGCTACTTAGAATTCCGTTCTAAATAGTGATAGCTCAATACATTTTCGAGTTAAACACAAATTAGATTCAATTTGTGACACCAAAGTGTCAAATAACAAGAAAAAAGAGTTTTGTCACAAGTAGCAGAATAGAAACAATAAAGGAGAAAATAAGTACGGGAGACACCTCTTGAGGTGTGACCGCAATATATGTTGACACAAAAAAAGTGTACATGCTTTTTATATGAAAATTCGTCAGACAATGTGACTAGGCTAAGATTTAGGTGAATGTAAGTTCCCTCTAGGAAACTTAGACCATATAAAATGGGTTCATGTCGGAAACCACTCGTCTAAACCAACCAACATATGCCTTACCCACACCTGACCATTCGATAGAGGGTGCTTTGATAGGGACTAGGGATCACCTTCTCGGGCTGAACCTTATTTCGAATTACTCCTTCGCCCAGCAGTCTAGTGGTCCTTGTTTCATAACCTCCCTTTTGGGCAATCCGAAAATACATGAATGTTTTTTTATTTTAAACTACAAAACAATTAAATTAAACCACAAGCACAACATTAAATCACCATTACAATACATCTAATCGTATAAGCAAGCAAGACCCAATTGTAATATCAACACATATTTGCAAATCACACTCCAAGAATGGGGTTTTTTAGCCACACATCAAACATTAATTAAATATACTTAAAATGACAAAGGAATCAAGTGGATATAAGATATTAAACCTTAAAAATAGCCAAACAAAGGTAAATGGAGAAGACCCACTTCCAAGATTGGAAGAAGAACTTCTTCTTCAAGCTTCCTCAAAACCCTCTCCAAATTTGAGAGAAAAATTATGAATAAAGTTTCTAAAATAAAATATTAAGTATATATTTTTTACTCTCAAAAATTTCTTTTAACAATAAAAGTGTTCAATATTTATAGACTTCAGATTTAGTGATGGTGGATCCATTCGACGTTTTTAGTCGTGAATCACCGAGCGATTCGGTGACTAGCCCTTTTTCTGGTTCGTCGCCGTTTGTGCTTGCCTCAATATCCATGCATGCGGTTTGGTTGGGCAAAATAATTCTAACTTTGCGTAACTATTTGGCAAAGCATCGACTACTTCTTTTTGTCACCTTTTGATCCACTTCCTTCAAGGCTCACTTGTTGTAACAGAAGGAAAAACTTTGCTATACGGCGTATCGCCAAGTACCTGAAACTTAAAAGTTTTTATCAGATATTGAGATAAAATACACAAATTGACGACACTCTTTCATTAAAATAAGGCCCTAGATGAGTCCGATTTGAGGATTCATCAAATTCAAACCCAAACAATTAGCATACGAGAACGTGGTACCCGATCCCATAGGTATGCCAGAATGTGGCAATGTGATCCTATTTAGATTTGTCGTAATATGATCTCATCATTATGTCAGAACATGACAATCTGATCTTAGTTAGTTATGCCATAACGTGGCAATCCAATCCTTCAACACACCAGAATCACAAACACAAATACACTCTCAAGTTATACAATCAAGAAGTGATTCATGCATATAGACATTCATCTATCTCTTTTACAACAAGTATGATCAATAATGCAACATTCATATACATACAAGTCTCATAATGAAGAATGAACAAACATATATCACACAATCACAATCATGACCTACCTCGAATCAATGTTTGAATCGCCAACGAACTTGAATCTTCCATTTTCATATTATTTTCGCTTGTTCTAGGTCTACAAATAATTAATATACAAAAGGATCAAAAAACAATATCCAATTACTCGGATCATAGTTGATAATATCAACCCTAGGTCAACCCTTGATCTCATGTATCCGAACTAGGGCTTTTATCACCATGGTTTCCAATTTAAAACCCTCCCCCTTTAACTGATAAGCAGTATTGCATTAGTACTGATCACCTTTCTCGGACATTTTATTATTCGAAAGAAATTAAATAAATACAAAATAAAAGTCTTCTAAAACATAAAATATATGTTTAATAGCTTGTATTAGATAGTATACATGTGTTTTTTCGCATATCATTCAATGCATACTAACAAAAGTAGAAAAAAATTCAATATAAGGAAGATCATAGTTTAATAGGTATCAAGAAAAAATGAAGCCTTTGTTGATTTATGGAATCTAAAGGAACACTTAATCATGCTTATCAATAGGGATAAAACTGAAGTTGACTATAAAAAGGGAAAAGTGCAATTTTCTACGCATGTGGAGTCTTTTCATAATCTACTCTTCGGTTCTCAAAGTCACCATTTTATTACGTTATTCTTTTTGGGTGGGGGTGGGGGGGGGCTAGTAGGGGGGGTTGTAGGGTGTTGTTGGGGGGGGGGGAGGGGGAAATAACAAAAAATTGAAGTTGAAAATATTTCTTCAAAATAAAATGAAAAATTATTTTGGGAGGAGGAATGGGGTAGGGGGTGGGTGTTAGGGGCGGGGGTCGAGGTACGGATGAAACAAAGAAAAATTGAAGTCGAAAATATTTTTTTAAAAATAAACTTAAATAATTTTTTTTTTGGGGGGGGGGGGGTGGGGTGGGTTGGAAGAGGGGTAGCAGGGTATGGTGAAAAATAATAAAATTTGAAGTTGAAAAATAATTTTATTAAAAAAAATTAATTTTTTTTCGTGGGTGGGGGTGGGGGGCTACTAGATTGGTAGGCGAATGGGGGTGGATGTTAGGGGTGAAAAAATAAAAATTTGAAGTTGAAATTATTTTTTAAAACAAAATTGAGATTTTCTTTTGGGAGGTGGGTAGGGTGAGGGTGGGCGTGTGGAGGTCTAGCAGGGGTAAAAAATTAAAATTTTAATTGAAAATATTTTTTGAAAACAAACTTACTTTTTTTGGAGGGTGGGTAGAGTCAACGGTTAGGGTGACAAAAGAAAATTTTAAAATTCAAATATTTTTTTAAAAACAAATTTTTTTTTGGAGGGCAGTGGAGGGATGATCAAGGTCTGGAGAGGGGGGGGGGGGAGTCGAAATATAAAATTTGAATTGAAACTATTTGTAGAAATTGATTTTTTTTTTTAAAAAAAAGAAATGTAATTTGAAGTTGGATGAGAGGTTTGGAAAATGTTTTCCTTTACTTTTGAAGGGAAATCATTTTCCTTAATTTTGAGGAAAATAAGTTGATTTGGAAAACATTTTCGAAAACTTTTGTCCCAACCAAACATGAGAAAATTTGAAAACATTTTTCATAAAAAGTTTCCGTTCATATACATCACACCCTTAATCACTACTGCAAGGAGATGTCAATTACATCGGTGCAAATCTTCTATGAGGTAAGTTGTTTATTGAAATGTGTCCAAAAATCTCCATGGTATTGTGCATGTTATATAGTTTCTTGTTTCATTTATTTTCCCTCTTTTATGCTATGAAGAGAGACTTAGGGCTATCTAGTGTAATTAAAGTGGACACAATATCATTCTGATACTTGTGATGTCAACTATTTTTCTGTGGATGATGATAAACTCTTTTTTTCTTATAGGTGGAGATTAATTATTTGATGTAATTGAAGCCACTCTTTTCTGTTGTATTCAGGAAACCATATATTGTATATTGATTTATGTGTAATTTTTAAATATTATATTTGTCTTCTGCTAGTAAACGTCAGCATTTTAATAAAAGATGAGGAGTGCTCAAGTTATTTAACTTTCTATTTATATTCTTAAAGTAACTTAACATATCTACGAAAATGTCAACATTTTGGTTGGAAATTTGCCACTAACATGTTAAAAGCAAATTTTCATAAATTACTAACAAATCTTCAGGTTGTTACCAACTGTTTTTTGTTAAGTAAGTTTACCAACGATTATAATTGGTTGGCAAAATTTACCAACAAGACTTTTAGCAATACATAAATTTTCATTAGTAATTGGTCAGTAACCCGATTTTATAAGCCGATTTGATAGATCTACCGACAGATATTTTTGTTGATAATTATGCCTTATATTGTAGTGTGTCACAACAGAAATTCCTAAAAGTGAAATCATATGTTTGCCTCAATCTAAGATTACCTGATATAGGTTTTGATAAGAAGTTTCATATACAAAAAAAATCGTAGGCAAATTGACCTAAACACACACTAAATAAGGTAAAACAAACAAGAAAATGAAGAGCGAAGAACAAGTGTGTTTTGTAAGTCATGGAAGAAATAGTTGAGATCAACTATATTTTTCTGATTCAAAAGACCTCGTCACACATTAACTATTCAAGTTATAATAGACAAGAAAAATCAAACTTCATAAAATTTTTGTTAGTTTCTTTCTTTGTTCCTTTATGCACACTAAATCAAGAATCAAGAAACCAAGTTACTTTTTGTTGTGTTTTTGTTGTTGTTGATATGATCTTTTTTAATATTATATGGTTTGCATGCAAATAATGGAATGCATATGTTTATAGTTAAGGAAATCATTATTTGGTTTGATTTCCTTTTTATTGATTTTTATTTTTCCAATGCATAAAAGAAATATGACTGATTTTGATAAACCACAAGCTAGGATGATGAATGTTTTTGACTCATAGAAATTACAAAAAAGCTAAGCAAAGATGTCACAATTATTGACGTATGTTATCATAGATGTGAAGAATTAAATCATTTTAACAAACTTTATTTTTTGGGGTTTATTTTTTTTATAATAAGGATGTTGATAAATTATTTGTTCTTGTGATTTCATGATCTTTGAGTTTAGATTTTCTTTGTTACGTTCTTTCCAATGTCTATCTTATTGTTCATCAAGGCAGAGTTATCGAAATAATTTGTGAATCTCTGTTGTGTGCGGTCGGCATATTCAAACTTAATTTGTGAGACTACTTGTGGAGGTGATTTTTGTAATTTTTTGAGTTTCCTTTTTAAAAAAGAAAACGATGATTTTGATAACTAAATGTTGTCATTTCACGGTCTAGAATTTTTAATTTTCTTTTTCGTTCTTTCTAATGTTTTTTTAAAAGATTAATTAGAATGTACCTTTTTGGGGGTTCATTATATTTTTTTTATTAAAGTTTTTATTTATTTGTTTATTTCATTCTTGTACGATTGTTGAGACCCAATTTTGATGACCTTTAAATATTTCACAAAATGTTATTCAATTAAATATGTATTTTTTAAACTATATTTCTAGTTCAAAATGTTAGTGTATTTTGTAGAAAATATATATTTAAGCTTTATAAAAAAAATTTATTAAATATTTTAGAATTATTAATAAATTTCAAAATAATTTATTTTACTTAAATGTTTAAAATTTTAAGTGAGCTCAATTACATTAAAAAACCATTATAATATATATTATTTTAATTGGATATCAGCTCTTTACTTTTCCTCAAAATCATTTAAATCTTAGTATATTCTATTCTAAATTCTTTCAATTCTAGTTTATTCAATTCCAAATGTATTTCAATTATATCCACTCTTCCATTACAATTCTAGGTAATTTTTATTGCAATTTTAGCCATTCAGATTCAATCCAATGTGATCTTGAGATTTCATCTCATTATCTGGAACATCCATCTTTTGATATTGAATCTCGGCCGCTCATCTCTTTAAAAGTTAACGTTCAAATTCACTCATCCTTTCTTTCCTTTTTGATATCAAAAGACCCAAATCCTAACTATTTAATTTTTCTACTCCTCCTTTCCTCCCTCTCTAGCCGCCCTTTCTCCCACCTTTTCTCTCCACCGACGACTCTCTCTCTTCCCTCGCCTCTTGTCCTCTCTTCTCCCTTCTCTCTCTTTCCGGCGATGGACAGTAGCCAGGAGAGGAAAACAGCCTTTTTGGCAAGTGCAGCAGTTGTGTGCCTCTGTTTCTCTCCTCTCCTTTCTCCGTTGAGGTAAACGAAAGCAAACGGCCATAGCAGCAACAAAACAGCAGAAACCAAGCGACTCCAGTGATGTTGTAACGACCTGTTTAGTCGTTTTGAGCAGCAGATTTTAATTCTGGAAAAACTAGCTGAGACGATGGACCCCACGATGGACCGTCATGGGCATGACGGACCGTCGAGGGGGTCTCGTTCCAAAACACTTAGAATTCTGAAATTTGGGTACTGAAATCGACTCTCTGAACTTCATGACGACATGGCAGGACGGACCGTCGTTGGCACGACGGACCGTCACAGACTCTTCAAGGAAATTGAGTCTCTGAACTTTGTGACGGACCTACAGGACGGACCGTCGTAGGCACGACGGGCCGTCACAGGTTGCGTAATCCCAGACTGGGTCGGATTTCTGTAAATATTTAAGGGGCGTTTTGGACTATTCCTGCTTTAATAATTAAAGTTAGTGGTTAATATTAATAACTCAATTACTTGGGGGTTAAAAGAGGTAACCTTGAGTTAATTAGTGGGTTACTATTGTCATCTTTTATACTTAGTTATACTAATTAGGGTAAAGGAAAGAGGGTGGAATAAGAAAAATAGAAAGAACAAAGACAGAGAGAGGAGAGAGGATCGACGAGAAAGAGGAGAAACGAGAAGAAGAACAATGCTTTGGGGAAAAATTGATTGCTTGATCAAAATTCTTCGTTGGAGGTAGGTTATGGTTTTTATGCTATTCGTAGTAGTAAATTCTTAATAGCGGAATGATATGTAACGGGGTAGTATTGTAAACCCTTCTTTATGCTTAATTGTATGCTTGCATGAATGTGATTATTATATTGTGATAAATAAGCATGATGAAGCTATTGAATCCTAAATCTTGAAAACCCCTATATACTTTGTTAATGATGATGCCTTGGTATAAAAGAAGTCTTGATGAATGAAGTAGTGAGATTAGGGGATCGGGTGTCACGTTTGACACCAGGATAGTAATAGAGGATCGGGTGCCACGTTCCGGTACCAAGATAGTAATAGAGGATCGGGTGCCACGTTCCGGTACCAGGATAGTATATGAGGATCTGAGTGTCACGTTCCGACACCAGGATAGTATATGGATCGGGTGCCACGTTCCGGTACCAGGATAGAATGAGGATCGGAGTGCCACGTTCCGGCACCAGGATAGTATATGGATCGGGTGCCACGTTCCGGTACCAGGATAGAATGAGGATCGAGTGCCACGTTCCGGCACTAGGATAGAATATGGATGGTGTCACGTTCCGACACCAGGATAGTATATGAGGATCGGAGTGTCACGTTCGACACCAGGATAGTATATGGAGCGGAGTGTCACGTACCGACACGAGAGGAATAAAGATAATGAATCTTGAAAGATGTTAATATACTTAATCTACTGAACCTAATTCCCAAATGAGTATGGTATTGAGGCTTGAGTCCTCATGGGTGAACTTGGCGGTACTTATTAATGATTATAGTACTTGATATTGCTACAGATTGAGTAGATGTAGTTGATTTATGATATTATCTGATATATACTGTTTTCTATTTTGAGTTGGCCGATGATACCTACTCAGTACTTGTGTTTTGTACTGACCCCTACTTGTATGTTTCTTTCTTTGTTATTTGTGGAGTGCAGCAAACGTACCGTCGTCTTCAACTCAATCGCAACTCTAGCCAGTCTTCATTACATCGGATTTCAGGGGTGGGTAGATAATGCTTCTAGCTTGGACTGGATCTCTTCTTCATGTCTTGATGCCTTGAAGTTCCTCGGCATGGACTAGCTTTAACGTATTTAGCTTCTTAGAATACTCTTAGATAGTAATTTGAGAATAGATGTTCTTGTGATGATGACTTCCAGATTTTGGGGATAATAATAGTTGTTGAGTTTTTAGAAGTTATTAAATTGATTTTCATTAATGAGTTAAGTCTTCCGCATTGTATTTGTTCATTATGTTTGAAATGTTGGGGTTAAATTGGTTGGTTCGCTCACATAGTAAGATAAGTGTGGGTGCCACTCGCGGCTCGGTTTTTGGTCGTGACAAACTTTGTATCAGAGCATTAGGTTTGTTGGTCTCATCACACAAGAACGAGTCGAGTAGAGTCTTAAGGAACGGTAGGGGGATGCCTTTACTTCTTTGAGAGGCTATAAGACTTTAGGAAAATTCCATTCTTTCATTCTTTCTTCGTGCTATTACTTGGATCCATTGGTATCTAGGTGATACAAATTTGTATCTGACCATCTTCACTCTATTTCGCAGATGGTTAGAACTAGAGCAACGACAGCGCCAACACCAACACCGGCAAGACAAGAAGCGTCTGAGCCAGCCACTGGGGCTTTAGCTCGGAGAGGGACAGTGGCAAGAGGCCGTGGAAGAGGTCGTGGGAGGACGTCCTCTAGAGGAAGAGGACAAGCACCTAGCCCATCTGGTACTAGGGCGGTGACTCCTCCACCAACTGAGGAAGTTGTAAGAGAGGGTGAGGAAAGGGAGAATGAACAAGTGCAGAATGAGGAATTGCCACCCCAACCTACCCCAGAGATGATTAATCAGGTTCTTGCTTATCTTAGAGGGTTATCTTATCAAGGCCAGACACCTCCAGTGTTTTCTTCACCAGCACCTCAGGTTCCGGAGGTACAACATGCAGCTACAGTGGCTCCCCGCATAGATGCCTCATTGGGAATAGGCACATTTCCTCGTCTGACTACAGGGCCTATAATGACAAATGATCAGCATGAACTTTTCAGTAAGTTCTTGAAATTGAATCCTCCAGTCTTCAAGGGTACTGAATCTGAGGATTCCTACGATTTTCTGGTTAACTGTCATGAGCTACTACACAAGATGGGTATAGTAGAACGGTTTGGTGTTGAGTTTGTAACTTATCAGTTTCAAGGGAACGCCAAAATGTGGTGGCGGTCACATGTTGAGTGTCAACCAAATAGAGGCACCCCACCTACGACTTGGGCATCATTCTCTAGCTTGTTTATGGAGAAGTATATCCCCCGGACTATGAGGGATAGGAAAAGAGATGAGTTCTTGAGCCTAGAGCAAGGTAGGATGTCGGTTACTGCATATGAGGCTATGTTTCGTGCACTATCCAGATATGCCACCCAACTTTGTTTCAGTCCACAAGAACGGATTCGCCGTTTTGTGAAAGGGTTGAGGTCAGAGTTGCGGATTTCAGCCTTACAGGTAGTGGCTACGACAAAATCCTTTCAAGAAGTGGTAGACTTCGTGATAGAGGTGGAAGGAGTGAAGCGAGATGACTTCACCATGGCATCGACATCAAAAAGGTTTCAAAAGGGAGGTGAGTTTAACAGTTCTTACTCTAGAGGACAGGGTTCATGAGGTTACTCAGTCCGACCAATTTAGTCTTCACTACAGACTGTAGTTGGGGGTCCACCTCAGACCGGTCAACACTTCTCTGAGAGACCGATGCTTGAATCCAGAGAATGTTATGGATGTGGGGAGACTGGACACATTAAGAGGTATTGTCCAAGACAGGGTTACAGACCTCCCACAATCAGAGGTAGAGGTGGTCATGGAAGAGGCCGTCATCCTGGAGGACGTGGTGGTCGAGGTAATGGTGGTCACCAAAACGACCGGGGTGATGGGCAAACTGGAGCCACTACATCACACCATGGTAAGGGCAACGGGCAGATAGGTGATAGGGCCCATTGTTATGCTTTCCCTGAGAGATCTGAAGCGGAGACATCTGATGTTGTCATCACAGGTAATCTTTTGGTTTGTGATTGCATGGCTTCTATATTATTTGATCCTGGCTCCACATTTTCATATGTATCTTCTTCATTTGCTATTGGTCTTAATTTACCTTGTGAATTGCTTGACATGTCTATTCGTGTGTCTACTCCGGTGGGTGAGTCTGTGATAGTCGAAGAGGTGTATAGGTCTTGTCCTGTGGCTTTTGTAGGGAGCAATACTCATGTAGACTTGGTTATTTTAGAAATGGTTGACTTCGATGTAATTCTGGGTATGACTTGGCTTTCTCCAAATTTTGCAATATTGGATTGTAATGCTAAAACTGTGACGTTAGCCAAGCCTGGGACAAACTCGTTAGTGTGGGAGGGTGACTACACTTCCACTCCGGTGTGTATAATCTCCCTTCTTCGTGCTAAGAGAATGGTTAGTAAGGGTTGTCTAGCTTTCTTGGCACATCTCAGGGATGACACTACCCAAGTACCTTCAATTGAGTTGGTTTCGGTAGTCCGTGAGTTTCTGGATGTGTTCCCTGCAGATCTTCCTTGTATGCCACCGGATAGAGATATTGACTTTGGCATTGATCTCGAACCGGGTACTCGCCCCATTTCTATACCCCCTTATAGAATGGCTCCCGCTGAGTTAAGAGAGTTAAAGGCTCAACTTCAAGAGTTGTTAAGCAAAGGCTTCATTAGACCAAGTGCATCTCCTTGGGGTGCTCCTGTTTTGTTTGTGAAGAAGAAGGATGGAAGCTTTCGGATGTGCATAGACTATAGACAACTGAATAAGGTAACTATTAAGAACAAGTATCCTCTTCCTTGCATTGATGATTTGTTCGATCAGTTACAAGGTGCTTGCACCTTCTCGAAAATCGATTTGAGATCTGGTTATCATCAATTGAAAATATGGGCAACGGATGTGCCCAAGACTGCTTTTCGGACCAGGTATGGGCATTATGAGTTCTTAGTAATGTCTTTTGGGCTTACGAATGCCCCTGCCGCTTTCATGAGCTTGATGAATGGGATTTTTAAGCCATATCTGGATCTTTTTGTCATTGTATTCATTGATGATATACTGGTATACTCAAAGAGCAATAAAGAGCATGAGGAGCACTTGAGAATTGTATTGGAAATGTTGAGGGAGAAAAAGCTTTATGCCAAATTCTCTAAGTGTGAATTCTGGCTAGATTCAGTGTCCTTCTTAGGACACGTGGTTTCTAAAGATGGGGGATGGTGGATCATCAAAGATTGAAGCAGTGAAGAATTGGGAGAGACCTACTAATGTGTCAGAAGTAGAAGTAAGGATCTTTGTTGGTTTAGCTAGCTACTACCGCCGATTTGTTAAGGGGTTTCTTCTATTGCTTCCCAACTGACAAGCTTGACTAAGCAAAATGTCCAATTTGTTTGGTCGGATGAGTGCAAAGAAAGCTTTCAGAAGCTCAAGGCCTTGTTGACTACTGCACCAATTCTTACCCTGCCAGTGGAAGGCAAGAATTTCATTGTTTATTGTGATGCATTCTATTCGGGTTTGGGTGCAGTGCTAATGAAAGAGAAGAATGTGATTTCTTATGGTTCGAGGCAATTAAAGGTGCACGAACGCAATTACCCGACCAATGATTTGGAGTTGGCCGCGGTAGTATTGCATTAAAGCAATTGAGGCACAATTTATATGTGGCTAAGTGTGAAGTCTATACGGATAATCGTAGCCTACAGTATGTCTTTACTCAGAAAGATTTGAATTTGAGACAGAGAAGATGGATGAAACTACTGAAGGACTACGATATCACTATTCTGTATCATCCGGGAAAAGCTAATGTTGTGGCAGATGCTTTAAGTAGAAAGGCAGGAAGCATGGGAAGTCTAGCTCACTAGCAAGTTTCTAGACGCCCATTGGCTAGAGAAGTTCAGATTCTGGCTAACAACCTTGTGAGATTAGAAGTAAATGAGGAAGGAGGATTTTTGGCTTGCGTGGAGGCAAGATCTTCCTTCCTTGACAAGATTAAGGGAAAGCAGTTTATTGATGAGAAATTTATCCGGATTCGAGATAAAGTGTTGCGAGGAGAGGCTAATGAAGCACAAATCGATGAGGAAGGTGTGTTGAGGATTAAGGGAAGGGTATGTGTACCCCGCGTCGATGATTTGATCAACATTATTCTGACAGAGGCTCATAGTTCAAGGTATTCTATACATCCTTGTGCAACCAAGATGTAGCGTGACCTAAAGCAACACTTTTGGTGGAGTAGAATGAAGCTCGACATTGTTGATTTTGTTGCCAAATGTCCCAATTGTCAACAAGTAAAGTATGAACACTAGAGGCCCGGAGGAACACTTCAGAGAATGCCCATTTCTGAATGAAAGTGGGAAAGAATTGCAATAAACTTCGTGGTTGGTCTTCCAAAGACAATGGGTAAGTATGACTCCATTTGGGTGATTGTTGATAGGTTAACTAAGTCTGCTCATTTCATTCAGGTCAAGGTGACTTACAATGCAGAGAAGTTAGCCAAACTTTACATCTCGGAAATTGTGCGATTGCATGGAGTTCCACTTTCCATTATATCAGATAGGGGTACTCAGTTTACTTCTAAGTTTTGGAAAACATTGCATGCGGAATTGGGTACTAGGTTGGATCTAAGTACCGCATTTCATCCTCAGACCGATGGTCAGTCTGAGCGAACGATTCAAGTGTTGGAGGATATGCTTCGTGCATGTGTGATAGAATTTGGTAGTCATTGGGATAACTTCTTACCCTTAGCGGAGTTTTCATACAATAATAGCTATCAATCAAGTATTGATATGGCCTCATTTGAAGCACTGTATGGGAGAAGATGTAGGTCTCCCATTGGTTTGTTTGATGCATTTGAGATTAGACCTTGGGGTACTGACCTTTTGAGGGAATCGTTAGATAAGGTGAAATGCATTCAAGAAAAGCTTTTAGCGGCTCAAAGTAGGCAGAAGGAAGGAATATGCAGATCGAAAGGTTAGAATCTTGGATTTTATGGAGGGTGAGCAAGTCTTACTGAAGGTTTCGCCCATTAAAGGGGTGATGCGGTTTGGTAAAAGAGGTAAGCTAAGCCCAAGGTATATTGGACCATTCGAAGTACTTAAACGAGTAGGGGAGGGTGGCTTACGAATTAGCCTTGCCTCCAGGGCTGTCCGGAGTGCATTCGGTATTTCATGTGTCTATGTGAAAAGATACATGGGGATGGAAACTACATTATCCGTTGGGATTCAGTTTGCTTGATGAGAATTTGTCTTATGAGGAGGAGCCTGTTTTATTTTAGCTAGAGAAGTCCACAGTTGAGGTCAAGGGAGATTGCATCCATCAACGTGCAATGGAAGAATCGGCCGGTTGAAGAAGCCACTTGGGAGAAGGAGGCAGATATGCAAGAAAGATACCCACATCTATTTACAGATTCAGGTACTCATTTTCGCCCTTGTTTTTCTTCTTGTGATCGTTCGAGGACGAACGATGGGTAAATTGGTATCTATTGTAACGACCTGTTTAGTCGTTTTGAGCAGCAGATTTTAATTCTTGAAAAACTGGCTGAGACGACGGACCCCACGACGGACCGTCATGGGCACGACGGACCGTCGAGGGGGTCTCGTTCCAAAACACTTAGAATTCAGAAATTTGGGTACTGAAATTGACTCTCTAAACTTCATGACGACATGGCAGGACGGACCGTCGTGGGCACGACAGACCGTCACAGACTCTTCAAGGAAATTGAGTCTCTGAACTTTGTGACGGACCTGCAGGACGGACCGTCGCAGGCACGACGGGCCGTGACAGGTTGCGTAATCCCAGGCTGGGTAAATATTTTAAGGGGCGTTTTGGACTATTCCTGCTTATAATTATAAAGTTAGTGGTTTAATATTAATAACTCAATTACTTGGGGGTTAAAAGAGGTAACCTTGAGTTAATTAGTGGGTTACTATTGTCATCTTTTATACTTAGTTATACTAATTAGGGTAAAGGAAAGAGGGTTGGAATAAGAAAAATAGAAAGAACAAAGAGAGAGAGAGGATCGAACGAGAAAGAGGAGAAACGAGAAGAAGAACAAAGCTTTGGTAAAAATTGCTTGCTTGATCAAAATTCATCGGTGGAGGTAGGTTATGGTTTTATGCTATTCGTAGTAAACTCTTAATAGCGAATGATATGTATTGGGTAGTATTGTAAACCCTTCTATATGCTTAATTGTATGCTTGCATGAACGTGATTATATAATTGTGATAAAATAAGCATGATGAAGCTATTGAATCCTAAATCTTGAAAAAACCCTAATCTACTTTGTTAATGATGATGCCTTGGTATAAAAGAAGGCTTGATGAACGAAAGTAGTGAGATTAGGGGATCGGGTGTCACGTTCCGACACCAGGATAGTAATAGAGGATCGGGTGCCACGTTCCGGTACCAGGATAGTAATAAAGGATCGGGTGCCACGTTCCGGTACCACGATAGTATATGAGGATCGGAGTGTCACGTTCCGACATCAGGATAGTATATGGATCAGGTGCCACGTTCCGGTACCAGGATAGAATGAGGATCTGAGTGCCACGTTCCGGCACCAGGATAGTATATGGATCGGGTGCCACGTTCCAGTACCAGGATAGAATGAGGATCAGAGTGCCACGTTCCGGCACCAGGATAGAATATGGATCGGGTGTCACGTTCCGACACCAGGATAGTATATGAGGATCGGAGTGTCACGTTCCGACACCAGGATAGTATATGGAGCGGAGTGTCACGTACCGACACGAGAGGAATAAAGATAATGAATATTGAAAGATGTTAATATACTCAATCTAATGAACCTAATTCCCAAATGAGTATAGTATTGAGGCTTGAGTCCTCATGGGTGAACTTAGCGGTACTTATTAATGATTATAGTACTTGATATTGCTACAGATTAAGTATTGTAGTTGATTTATGATATTATCTGATATATACTGTTTTCTATTTTGAGTGGGCGATGATACCTACTCAGTACTTGTGTTTTGTACTGACCCCTACTCGTATGTTTCTTTCTTTGTTATTTGTGGAGTGCAGCAAATGTACCATCGTCTTCAACTCAATCGCAACTCTAGCCATTCTTCATTACATCGGATTTCAGGGTGAGCTAATGCTTCTAGCTTGGA
>JAKWIY010001748.1:0-16132 GCA_027704805.1 Solanum corneliomulleri | reverse complement strand
ATATATTTGTCCTCAATTCTTAAAAAATAATGTTTTTTTCCCTTCAAGTAGGTATATATACTCATTTCTGTTAGAAGCTGTAACGACCTGTTTAGTCGTTTTGAGCAGTAGAGTTTATTTCTGGTAATAACTGTCTGGCTCGATGGATCCTACGATGGATCGCCATGGGCACGACGGACCGTCGAGGGGGTCTCGTTCCAAAACACTTAGATTCTTAAATTTGGGTACTAAGATGGACTCTCTTAACTTCACGACGGAATGGCAGGACGGACCGTCGTTGGCACGACGGACCGTCACAAACATTTCCACAGAAATTAACTCTCTGAATTTCGTGACGGAACTGCAGGACGGACCGTCACAGTCATGACGGACCGTCACAGGCTGCGTAACCCTGACTGGGTCAGATTTCTGTTAAAAGTTTTTAAGGGGCGTTTTGGACTATTCCTGCTATAATTATAAAGTTAGTCGGTTAATGTCAATAATTTAATTACTTGGGGGTTAAAGGAGATAACCTTGGAATAAATAGTGGGTTACTTCTATCATCTTTTATACTTAATTATATGATAATTAGGGTAAAAGAAAAAGAGTTTGAATAAGGAAAAATCAGAAAGAAAAAGAGAGAACGAGCGAGAGAAAGAGAAGAACGCAGCTTTGGGAAAGTAGATTGCTTGATCACGATTCTTCGGTGGAGGTAGGTTATGGTCTATGCTATCTCATATTAAACTCTAAATAGCGATTGATATGTATTGGGTAGTATTGTAAAGTCTTCTATATGCTTAATTGTGTGGTTGCATGATGTGATTATATAATTGTGATGAATTATCATGATGAGGCTGTTGAATCTTAAACCTTAAAACCTCTCTATTAATGATAATGTCTTGACATAAAGGAAGGTTGATGAACTGGAAAATAATGAGATTAGGGGATCGGGTGTCATGAACCGACACGTAGTATTAGAGGATCGGAGTGTCACGTTCCGACACCAGGATAGTAGGGGATCGGGTGTCACGTTCTGACACCAGGATAGTAGAGGATCGGAGTGTCACGTTCCGACACCAGGATAGTAGAGGATCGGAGTGTCACATTCCGACACCAGGATAGTAGAGGATCGGAGTTTCACGTCCGACACCAGCATAATAACGAGAATGAATATTGAGCGGATCGGAGTGTCACGTTCCGACACCAGGATAATAAAGAGAATGAATCTTAATTATGTTAATATACTCAATTTAAAGAACCTATTACCCTAATGAGTATGGTGTGGAGGCTTGAGTCCTCATAGATGTGCTTGGTGTTGTGGCCAATGGTTATGGTACTTGTTGCGTCACCTGTTGAGTATGTAGTTGATTTTATATTATTATTTGATATATATTTCTTTCTATTTTGAGTTGTCCGATGATACCTACTAAGTACGTGTTCCTTGTACTGAACCCTACTTGTATTTTTCTTTTTGTTATTTGTGTAGTGCAGTAAACGTGCCATCAACTTCGACTCGTCCGCAACTCTAGCCAGTCTTCAGCATATCAGAATTCAGGGTGAGCTATTACTCCTAGCTCGGACTGGATTCTCTCATTCATGTTTTGATGTCCTTGAAGTTCGGACATAAACCATCTGTTTACTTATATTTGCTTCTTAGATACTCTTAGATTTAGTAATTTGAGGATAGATGTTCTTGTGGTGATGACTTCCAGATTTTGGGAATAATAAGTATTAAATTTTTTAGAAGTTATTTATTGGTTATATTAATGAGTTTTAAGTCTTCCGCATTGTATTTTGTTCATTATGGTTGAAATATTGGTAAATGACTGGGGTTTAGATCGATTGGTTCGCTCACATAGGAGGATAAATGTGGGTGCCACTCGCAGCTCATTTTGGGTCGTGACAAACTTGGTATCAGAGCATTAGGTTCGTTGGTCTCATCACACAAGAAGGAGTCTAGTAGAGTCTTAAGGAACGGTAGGGGGTCGCCTTTACTTTTCTTTGAGAGACTATAAGACTTTAGGAAAATTCCATTCTTTCTTCCTTTCGTGCTATTACTTGGATACAATTGGTATCTAGGTGATACAAATTGGTATCTGACTTCCTTACTCTATTTCGCAGATGGTTAGAACTAGTGCAACAACTGTGCCAACACCAACACCGGCAAGACAGGATGCGTCTGAGCCAGCCACTGGGGCTGTAGCTCAAAGAGGAGCAGTGACAAGAGGCCGTGGTAGAGGTCGCGGGAGGACGTCCTCTAGAGGTTGAGGACAAACACCTGGTCCAGCTAGTACTAGGGTAGTGACTCCTCCACCGACTGATGAGGTAGTAAGAGAGGGTGAGGAAGGGGAAAATGAGCAAGTGCAAGATGAGGAATTACCACCCTAACCTACCCCAGAGATGATTAACCAGGTTCTTTGCTTATCTTAGCGGGTTATCTGATCAGGGCCAGACACCTCCAGTGTTTTCTGCACCAGCACCTCAGGTTCCAGGAGTACAACATGCTGCTGTTGTGGCTCCGCGCATGGATGCCTCATTGGAAATAGGCACGTTTCCTCGATTGACTATAGGGCCTATAATGACTAGTGATCAACATGAACTTTTCACTATATTCTTGAAGTTGAAACCTCCAGTCTTCAAGGGTGCTGAATCTTAGGATGCCTATGATTTTCTGGTTGATTGTCATGAGTTGCTCCATAAGATGGGCATAGTAGAACGATTTGGCGTTGAGTTTGTGACCTATCAGTTTCAAGGAAATGCCAAAATGTGGTGGCGGTCGTATGTGGAGTGTCAACCAGCACAGGCACCACCTATGACTTGGGCATCATTCTCTAGTTTATTTATGGAGAAGTATATACCCCGGACTTTGAGGGATAGGAGGAGAGATGAGTTGTTAAGCCTAGAGCAAGGCAGGATGTCGGTTACTGCTTATGAGGCTAAGTTTCGTGCACTATCCAGGTATGCCACCCAACTTTGCTTCAGTCCACAAGAGCGAATTCGCCGTTTTGTGAAGGGCTTGAGGTCAGACTTGCAAATTCCATCCTTACAGGTAGCTGCTACAGCAAAATCCTTTCAAGAACTGGTTGATTTTGTGATAGAGGTGGATGGGGTGAAGCCAGACGATTTCACCATGGCCTCGATATCTAAGAAGTTTCATAAGGGAGGTGAGTTTAGTGGTTCTTACTCCAGGGGGCAGAGTTCGGGAGGTTACACAGCCAGGCCTATTCAGTCTTCACTGCAGGCTGTAGTTGGGGGTGCATCACAGACTAGTCAACATTCCTCTGAGTTTGGAGGTTATCCCCAGACTTTTTCGTTCTCACAGAGACCTATGCTTGAACCCATAGAGTGTTATGGATGAGGGGAGACTGGACATATTAAGAGATATTGTCCAAAACAGAGTTACAGACCCCCAATAGTCAGAGGTAGAGGTGGTCATGGAAGAGGCCACTATTCTGGAGGACGGGTTGGCCAACGTAATGGAGGTCACCAAGTAAACCGGGGTGGCGGGCAAACTGGAGCTACTGCAGCGCAACATGGTAGGGGCAACGGGCAGACAGGTGATAGGGCCCATTGTTATGCTTTCCCTGGGAGGTCTGAAGCCGAGACATCTGATGCTATTATCACAGGTAATCTTTTGGTTTGTGATTGCATGGCTTCTGTCTTATTTGATCCTGGATCCACATTTCATATGTATCTTCCTCATTTGCTATTGGTCTTGATTACACTGTGATTTACTTGACATGCCCATTCGTGTCTCTACTCCGTGGGTGAGTCTGTGATAGTGGAAGGTGTATAGGTCTTGTCTTGTGACTTTTGTGGGGAACAATACTCATGTAGACTTGATTATCTTAGAAAAGTTTGATTTTCGATGTAATTCTGGGTATATCTTGGCTTTCTCCAAATTTTGCAATCTTAGATTGTAATGCTAAAACTGTGAGTTGGCCAAGCCTGGGACAGATCCGTTAGTGTGGGAGGGTGACTATACTTCCACCCCAGTTCGTATCATCTCCTTCTTCGTGCTAAGAGAATGGTTCAGTAAAGGTGTTTAGCTTTCTTGGCACATCTCAGGGATGATATTACCGAAGTACCTTCAATTGAGTCGGTTTCGATAGTCCGTGAGTTTCTGGATGTGTTTCCTGCAGACCTTCCTTGTATGCCACCGGATAGGGACATTGATTTCTGCATTGATCTGGAGCCAGGTACTCGCCCCATTTCCATACCCCCTTATAGAATGGCTCCAGCAGAGTTAAGGGAGTAAAAGTCCCAACTTCAAGAGTTGTTGGGGAAAGTCTTTATTAGACCAAGTGCATCCCCTTGGGGTGCTCCTGTTTTATTTGTGAAGAAGAAGGATGGAAGTTTTAGGATATGCATAGACTACAGGCAGCTAAATAAGGTAACTGTTAAGAATAAGTATCCTCTTCCTCGCATTGATGATTTGTTTGATCAGTTACAAGGTGCTTGTACCTTCTAAAAATCGATTTGAGGTCTGGTTATCATCAATTGAAAATACGGGCAGCAGATGTGCCAAAGACAGCTTTTTGAACCAGGTATGGGCATTATGAATTCTTAGTAATGTCTTTTGGACTAACGAATGCCCCTGCTGCGTTCATGACCCTGATGAACGGGATTTTTAAGCCATATCTGGATCTCTTTGTCATTGTATTCATCGATGATATACTAATATACTCAAAGAGCAGGAAAGAACATGAGGAGCATTTGAGAATTGTGTTGGAAGTGTTGAGGGAGAAAAGGCGTTATGCCAAATTTTCCAAGTGTGAGTTTTGGCTAGATTCAGTGTCCTTCTTGGGGCACGTGGTTTCTAAGGATGGGCTGATGGTTGATCCTTCTAAGATTGAAGCGGTGAAGAGTTGGGTAAGACCTACCAATGTTACAGAGGTAAGGAGCTTTGCTGGTTTAGCTAGCTACTACCGTCGATTTGTCAAGGGATTTTCTTCTGTTGCCTCCCAACTGACAAATTTGACTAAGCAGAATGTTCCATTTGTATGGTCGGACGAATATGAAGAGAGCTTCTAGAATCTCAAGACCTTGTTGACTATTACACGAATTCTTACCTTGCCAGTGGAAGGCAAGAATTTCATTGTTTATTGTGATGCATCTTATTCTGGGTTGGGTGCAGTGCTAATGCAAGAGAGAACTGTGATTGCTTATGCTTCAAGGAAATTAAAAGTGCATGAACGTAACTATCCGACCCACGATTTGGAGTTGGCTGCAGTGGTATTTGCAATAAAGCAATGGAGACACTACCTATATGGGGTTAAGTGTGAAGTCTATACAGATCATCGTAGTTTACAATATGTTTTTACTCAGAAGGATTTGAATTTGAGGCAGAGGAGGTGGATGGAACTACTGAAGGACTACGATGTTACTATATTGTATCACCTAGGAAAAGCTAATGTGGTGGAAGATGCTTTAAGTAGAAAAACAGGAGCATGGGTAGTTTAGCCCACTTACAAGTTTCTAGACGCCCATTGGCTAGAGAAGTCCAAAACATGGCTAACGACTTTATGAGACTGGAAATACTAGAGAAAGGAGGATTTTTGGCCTGTGTGGAGGCAAGATCTTCTTTTCTTGACAAGATTAAGGGAAAACAGTTTGATGATGAGAAACTAAGCCGAATTCGGGATATGGTGATGCGAGGAGAGGCTAAAAAGGCAATAATTGATGATGAAGACGTTTTGAGAATTAATGGAAGGGTATGTGTGCCTCGTGTTGATGATTTGATCTACACCATTCTTACAGAGGCTCATAGTTCAGGATATTCTATACATCCTGGTGCAACCAAGATATACCGTGACCTAAAGCAATATTTCTGGTGAAGTACGATGAAGTGTGACATTGCTGATTTTGTTGCCCAATGCCCGAATTGTCAACAAGTAAAGTATGAACACCAAAGACCCGGAGGAACACTTCAGAGAATGCCCATTCCTGAATGGAAGTGGGAAAGAATTGCAATGGATTTCGTGGTTGGTCTTCCAAAGACATTGGGTAAGTTTGACTCTATTTGGGTAATTGTTGACAGGTTAACTAAGTCTGCTCACTTCATTCCGGTCAAGGTGACTTACAATGGAGAGAAGTTAGCCGAACTTTAGATCTCAGAAATTGTTCGATTGCATGGAGTTCCACTTTCAATCATATCAGATAGAGGTACACAATTTACTTCTAAGTTTTGGAGAACATTGCATGCTGAATTAGGTACTAGGTTGGATCTTAGTACTGCATTCCACCCTCAGACAGATGGACAGTCTGAGCGAACGATTCGGGTGTTTGAGGATATGCTTCGTGCATGTGTGATAGAATTTGGTGGTCATTGGGATAACTTCTTACCCTTAGCAGAGTTCTCATACAATAATAGCTATCACTCAAGTATTGATATGGCCCCATTCGAGGCATTGTATGGGAAAAGACATAGGTCTCCCATTTGTTGGTTTAATGCATTTGAGGTGAGACCATGGGGTACTGATCTCCAGGGAATCACTAGAGAAGGTGAAATTCATTCAAGAAAAGTTTTTAGCGGTGCATTGTAGGAAGAAGGAATATGCAGATCGAAAGGTTAGAGACTTGGAGTTCATGGAGGGTGAACAAGTCTTGCTGAAGGTTTCACCCATGAAAGGGGTGATGCGGTTTGGTAAACGAGGAAAGCTTAGTCCAAGGTATATTGGACCATTTGAAGTACTTAAGCGAGTAGGGGAGGTTGCTTATGAATTGGCTTGCCTCCAGGACTCTCAGGAGTGCACCCGGTATTTCATGTCTATTCTGAAAAATACCATGGAGATGGGAACTACATTATTCGTTGGGATGTAATTCTTCTTGATGAAAATTTGTCTTATGAGGACTAGCCTGTTGCTATTCTAGATAGAGAAATCCGCAAGTTGAGATCAAGGGAAATTGCATCCATCAAAGTTCAATGGAAGAATTGACCAGTTGAAGAGTCCACTTGGGAGAAGGAGGCTGATATGCAAGAAAGATACCCTTTTCGCCCTTGTTTTTCTTCCTTGATCATTCGAGGAAGAACGATGGGTAAATTGGTATTATTGTAACGACCTGTTTAGTCGTTATGAGCAGTAGAGTTTATTTCTTGTAATAACTGTCTGGGTCGACGGATCTCACGACGGACCGTCATTGGCACGACGGACCGTCGAGGGGGTCTCATTCCAAAACACTTAGATTCTGAAATTTGGGTACTGAGATCTACTCTCTAAACTTCACGACGGAATGGCCGGACGGACCGTCGTTGGCACGACGGAACGTCACAAACCTTTCCACAGAAATTAACTCTCTGAACTTCATGACGGAACTGCAGGTTGGACCGTCACAGTCATGACGGACCGTCACAGGCTGCGTAACCCTGACTGGGTCGGATTTCTGTTAAAAGTTTTTTAAGGGGCGTTTTGGACTATTCCTGCTATAATTATAAAGTTAGTGGTTAATGTCAATAATTTATTACTGGGGGTTAAAGGAGATAACCTTGAAAAATAGTGGGTTACTTCTATCATCTTTTATAATTAATTATGTGATAATTAGGGTAAAAGAAAAAGAGTTTGAATAAGGAAATCAGAAAGAAAAAGAGAGAACGAGCGAGAGAAAAAGAGAACGCAGCTTTGGGAAAGTAGATTGCTTGATCACGATTCTTCGGTGGAGGTAGGTTATGGTTTATGCTATCTCATAGTAAACTCTAAATAGCGATTGATATGTATTGGGTAGTATTGTAAAGTCTTCTATATGCTTAATTGTGTGGTTGCATGATGTGATTATATAATTGTGATGAATTAGCATGATGAGGCTATTGAATCTTAAACCTTAAAACCTCTCTATTAATAATGATGTCTTGACATAAAGGAAGGTTGATGAACTGGAAAATAATGAGATTAGGGGATCGGGTGTCACGAAACGACCCGTAGTATTAGAGGATCGGAGTGTCACGTTCCGACACCAGGATAGTAGGGGATCGAGTGTCACATTCCGACACCAGGATAGTAGAGGATCGGAGTGTCACGTTCCGACACCAGGATAGTAGAGGATAGGAGTTTCACGTTCCGACACCAGGATAGTAGAGGATCGGAGTGTCATGTTCCGACACTAGGATAATAACGAGAATGAATATTGAGGGGATCTGAGTGTCACGTTCCGACATCAGGATAATAAAGAGAATGAATCTTGAATTACGTTAATATATTCAATTTAAAGAACCTATTACCCAAATGAGTGTGGTGTGTAGGCTTGAGTCCTCATAGATGTGCTTGGTGTTGTGGCCAATGGTTATTGTACTTGTTGCGTCACCTGTTGAGTATGTAGTTGATTTTATATTATTATTTGATATATATTGCTTTGTATTTTGAGTTGGCCGATGATACCTACTCAGTACGTGTTCCTTGTACTGACCCCTACTTGTATTTTTCTTTTTGTTATTTGTGGAGTGCAGTAAACGTGCCATCAACTTCGAATCGTCCGCAACTCTAGCCAGTCTTCAGCATATCAGAATTCAGGGTGAGCTATTACTCCTACCTCGGACTGGATTCTCTCATTCATGTCTTGATGTCCTTGAAGTTCGGACATGGACCATCTGTTTACTTATTTTTGCTTCTTACATACTCTTAGATTTAGTAATTTGAGGATAGATGTTCTTGTGGTGATGACTTCCAGATTTTGGGAATAATAAGTATTAAATTTTAGAAGTTATTTATTGGTTATATTAATGAGTTTAAAGTCTTCCGCATTGTATTTTGTTCATTATGATTGAAATATTGGTAAATGACTGGGATTTAGATCGGTTGGTTCGCTCACATAGGATGATAAATGTGGGTGCCACTCGCGGCTCGTTTTGGGTCGTGACAGAAGCCTTTTATTGTCTTCATTAGTCCATACTAATTTCATGTTCTTCTCGATTGTATCAATAGTATTAGAGTCATTCATACCGAAATGTATCAAGTGTAGGTTGCTATTTGTAGACAGTTAATCTGCAGTTGGTAGATGCACTTATAGCATCGACTTATAGAGATTCAGAAATAAATTTTTAGATAAATACTAGAATGTAAACCTAAGATTTGAATGTCTAAAACAAATTTGGAACCCCATTGGCCACTACACTAGTATCTTTCCTTATGTCAAGGGGATTCAACAATTTACACAAAACTAGGAATATTTGCACAATATATTTTTTCAGTAGAGGGGTCCAATTGACTACATTGCGAGAAACTAGTTCAGCCACTAAATAAAAGCACTAACTATCACTACCTATTCTAAATGGAATTGTCTCCTATAAATAGTAACTTTAATTAAATATATAGTTGAGCTGATTGTTTTCTTCTAAAAATGGCGGTAAAGTAAATTCAAAACATAGCATTAATAAGAGGAAACCGATAAATTCTTGTATAAATTCAAATGTTTATGTCAAGAATGCTGCACTATACAGGTATTCTGCTGGTCGGATTGCCAATACTTGTAGTTCTGACATTTATTTTCATATGAAGTTTACTTTTTATAGCCAAAAACAGTTTTCTTTCTGATCTGGACTTTGACATTTCTTTTCTTTTTTGTTTTTCTATGATTTCAGACTTTAATTGGTATCAACAGAGTTAGAGATTTCAAGCTAAATGTCAACCAAGGAGGAGGTTGGGGAGAGTCTTGCACTTGTTGTAGATAATGAGAGTTCATCTACAATCAATGAAACAGGGCTTCAACTGTATCCAATTTCTGAGTATGAATATGGTGAAGGTTTACCATATTCTCCTATGAATTGGCCAAATGTTGGTGATAAGTGGGGTTGGAGGACAGGTAGAAGAGCTACAAACTCAGGCACCTTCAAAGATAGATATTTGTATCTTCCGGAGCGTTGTCAGGCACCAAAAGATGGAAATAAAAATGCCTTCCGAAGTAAGACTTCAGTTAAAAAATATCTCCAATTAGAGTATCCTGGTATGGATATCGTTCAATTCTTTGCCTCATTCAATTGGATGATTCCTTCAAAGCAGTCGTCAAGCTAAAAAGGTTAGCTTCAACAAGGCTCTTCGGTATATATTATGTAGAGATTTATTTAGTTGTTTGCATCAACTAAAAGAAACAGTAACAACCACATGGCTCACTGTGTATACTGAACTTCCAAATAAATTTAATATTTACTGAGTTATTTGTAAGGACCGACTCTAAATCACCTCTCTCTCCCCCTTTGGCTTTTACATTTGTATCTTTGACCACGGACTTTGTTCCATCTATAATATTTACGTAGAATTTTATTTGTTTCCTTTTCTGTCAAACGTGAATGTTATCATACTAGTTACAAGTACTTGCAGTTTACCCAACAAAATGTGAAAATTTGTATAATGCTGCTAGGAGTAGACTTTGTTATGTTCTCATATTTAATGAGAGTATTTAATATTTGTAATACTCTTTGAGAAGTAAATTGAATATCCATTAATTACTAAAGAGAACAATGGATGTAGATTATTATCCAATGACTCTACGTACAGGTAGTATATATATTTTTTTGTTAAGCTTTGAGGTTGCTCATTTTACTTTAGAAATTATTAGAGAAGTCATTGATATCCATTTTTTGTCGTAGAATTGTGTATTATAGGAATCAAAATATATAAAAGTGTAAACCCAATTGTTTTGTTCATACTGAAATTATTTGGAATAATTGTGGATAATTAGGCCAAGAGTAGACTTAAGTCAACATTTGGAGTTTGAACGCTCGAACTGGTATTTTGACGACACCATTAGATTTCATTTTGATTCCTACGTGAAGTCTTGTTTGTATTTTTAGAGGTTCTGGGGGAAATTTAGTGTTTTTGAATAAAAGTTATTTTATCGCTACTTAAATAGATACTGGGTCAAGGAGACTTCGTATACGTGTCCTGACGTTCATTTAGTCTGGAACGTTAAGCTTGGTTGGGTAGCATATCTAGTTTGGGTATGTACAAATTTTGAATGAATCATGAGGGTTCATTAGGTGATTTTGTTGAGTCTGGGTGTTTGCTTATATGTTGTATATGATGAACGTTAAGTATTCTTTGCATCATGAGGCTCTTGGTCGCGGTTGCATTTGTATGTGGTCTTGTGCTTCACGATCGCATGGAGGATGTTGCAATCCCAATAGCATCTTGAGCATCGTAATCGTGTGGCATTTTGTCGCGATAGCATGGTCAAGTAATTAGTTGACCAGCATTAGCCATGGCAATTGAGAGGTATGGGGTCGCAATCGCGAACGGTAAAAGTGACCTAGATAGGTTTTTTTAAAAATCGGCATTCATCCTCATTTCTCCATTTTTTTACTTTGGAAGCTTGGTAGAGGCTATATTAAAGGGACTTTTTGAGATTTTTTAATTGGATAACGAGTTTTAACTCCCCATCTTTATTACCGTCTACTTATTTCAAGATTTTATTACCCCATTAGTAGAGGCTATTAGTGTCCTAATTTTGAAGTCAAACTTTGTGAACTTTCTCAAGAATTCGGAATTTTAGGAAAATAGAGATTTAAGCTTGGTTTCCAATTCATTACATATATCTCGTCAGTCCACACTGATTTCTATCATTTTATATTTTAAGTGAATTTTGTCCATGATTACATAGTCTGTGCACGTAGTCTGGGACAGAGCTTAATTGAAAAATTACACCATATAGATAGGGAAAATGATTTTTTTGCATATCTGTAAATTGTTAAATCTGCTTTGCATAAAACTTTTTCTTTGAACCCCCAATTTTTTTCCTTTATTGAGGATGGAAGACTTACATGATATTGATTTCGACTCTGATATGAAAGAGGGGACTACATCTGCACCGACAAAAATGCAGCCTTTACTCTTTGATTCTTCCTTCAGAGCCATTACTTGTAAGGCTTGTAACTGAATCTGTAGAAGTTTAGCAGAAGTAAATCCTTTGACGGAGACCAGAATCTGTGATCTCTGTTGCAGTGAGTTTGGTTTTTGCGGAGACTGTTGTTGTATCCTTTGCAGCAATCTTATCTGTATGGACTATGATTGGTACAGTTACACTCACTGTGAAGCAACAGTAGTTTCTGGCCACATATGTGGACATGTTTCCCATCTATATTGTGCTCTACGTGCTTACATGGCTGGGAGAGTTAGAGGAAGCATCAATTTAAATGCAAAGTATCTCTGTTGATACTGTGATTCAAGGATGGATTTGGTTCCACATGCTTCGCAGCTTTTAAACATTTGCACATCCATTGCTTCTTATGCGGACATCGAGAAGATTTTGAATGTTGGCATTCATATTTTGCGTGGCTCAAAAAAGTATTGCAAAAGAATTGTTGCATTGTATTGAATCAATCAATGCAAAGGAATAACGCTAATTGATTAATGGAACTATGTTTCCTATATGCTATCTTCTTTTTTTTTCAGTTTTGAGGTTTACAGTTACTAGAATGACCAATTTGGATAATCATTTCAGCTTATGAAAGGAGTCAGCATTCAAGATGCATTCAAACAAGAAAGTTGTGTGAATAGCATTCAAGATGCATTTAAGATATTTTCAGTATGTGCAAATGTGGCTATATTATTTTAAGTATTGTCTATTTCACGATACAAATATATACATCTATGTCTATTTACGTTTTACATTGTCCACAAATGCCAAAAACACTTGTTGCAACTAAATTGAAATATGACAACAAAATAAGATTGGAGAGCCATGTAAAAAGTAAAAAGGAGGAAATGAATAGCTTACTTAAAAAGAGTTTGGAACTTTGGTATAATCAGCCTAAAGAGAAAGGAATGGATCACTCATGGATCTCTTGTAGGATGGTGTTTTGGTCAATTGGGTTAATAACATCTCTTGGCATAGAGTGTTCTGCCTAACGCGTATGGCATAGAATTGAATGTCACATCCATGATTTGTCTCACCACATTAGTATAATTCTTTTCGAATGTTAGTCAAGTTATAATTGGCCGACTGTTGATTTCTCAAGTCGGCTACCCTAGAGATTAGACGATTAGATAAAACAATATATTGTATAACGATAAAGAGATAAAAGACACAGTTGACAAAGAATTCTATGATAGTTTGGATAACGTCTAATCCAGTCCCCTTGAGTTACAAGGGTTTCCTTAGAGCTTGAATGTTTATGATTAGACAGATGGCCTGTTCTGAACTCCTTGACCAGAAAAATTCCAATTTACTTGTCAATCACATCCTCTACACTTATAGTTTTATTTTCACTAGTAAACTATTTTGAATACAGTGATAAAGTGTCACTATGCTTTTGGTAAAGGGAAATTGCGCTATCGAAGTAGTCAAAAGATAATCTTATTCATTCAGTACCCAAATTTTATATACTACTGATAAAAAAAACCTACAACTAAACTTAACCGACTACCTGAATTCCAAAACAATAGGGGAGTCTAAAACTGTATTAGTTAGTGTAACTAATAATTGCAGTAACCAATGCTTAATACTTCTGTGATGATGATCTGCTTTTATATTGCTTGCTGCTTCTTTACCGTTGCTTGGAAAGAATGGAATTGATATCAATTCGCTGATTTTGCACTAATATCTGATCTGGAATGTCACTGAGATTGATCTTAGAAGAAGACAAATTGAGCAATCTTCTTTTCTGATTTTCAGTATTTTGCTCTTAATGTAACCCAAGGGATTTTCTCGCTGATATTCAAATTTGTCTGACTGTCCTGTTATTTCTTGTGGTTAGCGTGTGCTCTTTTCCCTTCATTTAAATGTATCGTAGACAAGTCATTCTTCCTTGATTCATGCCTTCTTTTCGCAGATTTTGGATGTCTCATTTTTCTTGGCGCAGATCATTTCGGATTAGTGTCATCATTAAAGTATAAGTTAATGAAGCTAACAGTACGTGTTATTTGTTCTCTGCCTTTAGCAATACTACTCAGATTTATCGGAGCCTATCTGTTAGTCTGATATATCCAGATACATATTGTCGCTGTTGTGGGTGTGATTCTTCTTGTTGGTCTTGATGTGCAATAACATTTTCTAATGATAGAATATGTCTATATGTTGTGTCTTTTGTATTTTTTGGAAGTCTGGTTTAGTACTCAATTTGTTGTTTATTAACGAATCTTGTGGCATTTCACATCCTACTCTATTTCAAATGTCATGAAGGATTCTTTTGATCCTTCATATTTTGGACAATGGTTTTCATGAAGTTAATTTCTTGATTTTTCAGCTAACTCTGGTACCTCGCAAGATCAAAATCTCAATTAGAAGCAAAAGACACTGGATGATTTCAATATCCCTTAAAACTTTGATTGCAAAGTTACTATGCTAATTAATTGAAGGTAACAAGTAGTAAGTGAGAAGAGCAAGTTATTCCGGACACCATTGTCATAAAAATTATTTGGTATATTTCTTCTAGTACATTTATACATTATGAGAATATGCTCAAACAGAAAGAGCCCAAGTTTGTTCATTATTTGGCTATATACCTTGTTGTTTAAGTAAACATACATATGTTTATTACAATTGGCAAGGAATTGTTGTTTTGCATATGTACTATTTCCAACAACTTTGTACATGTGGTGTTCAAAGTTAGTCTCGACAAAGTGTAACTTTATACAATGTTTGAAGTTTTTTGTGGCTAAAGTTCAGGTATATCGTATATATGGTTGAAGTATTTTTTTTTGAGAAAACATATACTCTGATGTACTAGTAGTTTGTTTAATTGATTCATAAAATGTGAAAATGTTAACGACTGTACAAGAATAAGTTCAGCGTCTCTCCAAACACCTCTAGAACCATTATCAAACTCTCACGGCCTTGGTCATCCTTGGGCACCACCACTATCAGCTCTCCATCCACAAATACCACCGTGGCCAGCTCCGGCATAGTCGAAGCAGTCAATCTATACCTCCAATATGTATCCACATTCAATTCATGCTCATCCTCACCATGTGCATTTCCCTTTCTCACAACAATCTTCCTTACCCCTGCAGGATGAATCTCTACTGCCAGTGTTCTCACTTGTCCATCCCCAGCTCCTTCTAGTTCGATTTTTGCCATGAAACGAAAGAATCCTTCCTTCTCTTCCACCGCCACATCTGCATTAGAACGGAACGACAATTCCAGAAATTAGTTAAATATGAGAGGAAGTCTCCGAAATTTCATCATTGCAAATCATGAATGTGTTGTTGCCGTTCTGAAAATCAGAATGAATTCTACCAATTGTTGGGGATTGAATTGTTATGATAAGAAGATGAAGAAGACAAATGTTGAAAAGGTTCAAAATTCTAATAGCGCAATTTGGGATTCTATTAACCACTCAAAGAAAGATTGATAATTGCATTAGATTTTTTGTCTGCACAATACATTCCGCATATACTAAATTAATATTAGTTAGTAGAGCATCTTGAATTTATCTCGAATTGAACTGATCTATCATTAATTAGATATTAACTTAGGATAAAAATAAATAATTACCAAAATTTTTTGATAACTAAGGATTTGAATTGGCATATAATTATTGGAGTGATGTAAGTACTTGACATAAATTAAAAAATCCATTACATTTCTTGGATTCTTTATAGATATTTTTCTAAATAAAAAACGAATAGATTGCTCTTTATTTGTTTTCGCAAATAAGTCAATCAATCGAGAACAAGGAAATTTCCTATTTAAATTGCAACAATATATTTGTATTAATTCATATCAAATACTGCCATTTTTCAAAGAATGTAGCATTTTTAGTATTATAATTTAGAAGGAAGGAAAAAATGACGAAAACCTTCATTTGGTTGGAATAGCACGATTGTTTTTAATTTTTATTCTGTGCATAGTTGGTTTTGTCATTCCTTTTAACACCACATCAGTTCGTTAGGTGACTTTTTCGTATCTCTGATCTTTTTATAATTTTTTGATGTAGTGTTGTTGCTTCATTTGTAATTCTATTTATTTTATATGAGCATGGGTATATCTTGTAACGAAAATATATTTGTGAAGTTATTATAATTTTTGTTGCCTCTCATTACGCATAAGCTTTTATGACTATACTCTTATTTTATTTTTCCTTTTTTATTAGGTATCAAAATAGATCAACACTTTGTGAATACTCCAGTAGGCCAAATTCTTCTCAATTTAGCATGTTCAAGAAGTAAAATCTAAATAATAGTAACCGTCAAAATTCCATCATGCTTACTTTATCATTCTTTTGTAT
>JAKWIY010001747.1:0-16026 GCA_027704805.1 Solanum corneliomulleri | reverse complement strand
CAAATTTTGGATTTCTCTGCCAACGGGCGCCTAGAGGCTTGCAAATGAGCTAGACTTCCCATGCTTACCGCCTTTCCGATCTACTCAACGCATCTGCCACAACATTTGCTTTTCCCGGATGGTATAAGATAGTGATGTCGTAGTCCTTGAGTAGTTCCATCCATCTCCTCTGTCTCAAATTCAAGTCTTTCTGAGTGAAGACATACTGCAGGCTACGATGGTCCGTATAGACCTCACACTTAACACTATACAAATAGTGTCTCCATTGCTTTAGTGCAAATACTACCGCGGCCAACTCCAAATCATGAGTCGGATAGTTACGTTCATGCACCTTTAATTGCCTCGAAGCATAAGCAATCACATTCTTATCCTGCATTAGCACTGCACCCAAACCCGAATAGGATGCATCACAATAAACAACGAAGTTCTTACCCTCTACCGGCAAGGTAAGAATTGGTGCGGTAGTCAACAAGGTCTTAAGCTTCTGAAAGCTTTCCTCACATTTATCTGACCATACAAATGGAACATTCTGCTTAGTCAGATTCGTCAATTGGGAAGCAATAGAAGATAATCCCTTGACAAATAGTCGGTAGTAGCTAGCTAAGCCAACAAAGCTCCTTATTTCTGACACGTTTGTAGGCCTTACCCAATTCTTCACTGTATCAATCTTAGATGGATCCACCATCACTCCATCTTTAGAAACCACGTGTCCCAAGAAGGACACTGAATCTAGCCAAAACTCACACTTGGAGAATTTGGCATAAAGTTTCTTCTCCCTCAACAACTCTAATACCATTCTCAAATGCTCCTCATGTTCCTTTTTACTCTTCGAGTATATCAGTATATCATCAATAAATACGATCACAAAGAGATCTAGATATGGTTTGAAAATCCCGTTCATCAGGCTCATAAAAGCAGCAGGGGCATTCGTAAGACCAAACGACATTACCACAAATTCGTAATGTCCATACCTAGTTCGAAAGGCAGTCTTTGGCACATCCGTCGCCCGTATTTTCAATTGATGATAACCGGATCTCAAGTCAATCTAGAGAAGACACAAGCACCTGTAACTGATCGAACCAGTCATCAATGCGAGGAATGGGATACTTGTTCTTAATAGTTACCTTTTTCAACTGCCGTTCAACTGCCGTAATCTATGCACATTCGGAAATTCCCATCCTTCTTCTTCACAAACAAAACCGGAGCACCCCAAGGAGATGCACTTGGTCTAATGAAGCCCTTGCTCAACAACTCTTGAAGTTGTGCCTTTAATTCTCTTAATTCTGCGGGAGCCATTCTATAAGGGGGTATAGAAATGGGACGAGTACCCGGTTCCAAATCAATACAGAAGTCAATATCCCTATCCGGTGGCATACCAGGAAGATCTGCAGGGAACACATCCAAAAACTCTCGGACTACTGAAACTGACTCCATTGGAGGTACCTGTGTAGTGTCATCCTTGAGATGTGCCAAGAAAGATAAACACCCTTTGCTAACCATCCTCTTAGCACGAAGAAAGGAGATGACACGAACCGGAGTGGAAGTGTAGTCGCCCTCCCACACTAACTGATTTGTCCCAGGCTTGGCTAACGTCACAGTTTTAGCATTACAATCCAAGATCGCAAAATTCGGAGAAAGCCAAGTCATACCCAGAATTACGTTGAAGTCGACCATTTCCAAGATAACCAAATCTACATAAGTATTGCTCCCCACAAATGTCACCAAGCAAGACCTATATACTTTTTCAACCATCACAAAATCACCCACCGGAGAGGACACCCGAATAGGTAGGTCAAGCAATTCACAAGGTAAATTAAGACCAGTAGCAAATGAAGAAGATACATAGGAAACGTGGATCCGGGATCAAACAATACAGAAGTCATGCGATCACAAACCAAAAGATTACCTGTGATAACAGCATCAGATGCCTCCGCTTCAGATCTCCCAGGGAAAGCGTAACAATGGGCCCCATCACCAGTCTGTCTATTGCCCCTACCATGTGGTGTTGTAGTGGCTCCAGTTTGCCCATCACCTCGGTCGTTTTGGTGACCACCATTACCTCGGCCACCACGCCCTCCAGAATAACGGCCTTTACCATGACCAGCTCTACCTCTGACTGTGGGAGTTCTGTGACTCTGCTTCGGACAATACTTCCTAATGTGTCCAGTCTCCCCACATCCATAACACCCTCTGGATTCCAGCATCGGTCTCTCGGAAAAGTGTTTACCGGTCTGAGGTGGACCCCCAACTACAGTCTGTAGTGAAGACTGAATTGGTCGGGCTGAGTAACCTCCTGAACCCTGTCCTCTAGTGTATGAACCATTAAACTCACCTCCCTTTCGAAACCTTTTTGATGTCGATGCCATGGTGGAGTCATATGGCTTCACTCCTTCCACCTCTATCACGAAGTCTACCACTTCTTGAAAGGATTTTGCCGTAGCCGCTACTTGTAAGGCTGAAATCCGCAATTCCAACCTCAACCCCTTCACAAAACAGCGAATCCGCTCTTGTTGACTGAAACAAAGTTGGGTGGCATACCTGGATAATGCACGAAACTTAGCCTCATATGCAGTAACCGACATCCTACTTTGCTCTAGGCTCAAGAACTCATCTCTTTTCCTATCCCTCAAGGTCCGGGGAATATACTTCTCCATAAATAAATTAGTGAATGAGGCCCAAGTCATAGGTTGTGCCTCTGTAGTCAGACGAGGAAACGTGCCTATTTCCAATGGAGCATCCATGCGGGGAGCCACAGTAGCCGCATGTTGTACCTCCGGAGTCTGAGGTGCTGGTGTAGAAAACACTGGAGGTGTCTGGCCCCGATCAGACAACCCGCTAAGATAAGCCAGAACCTGATTGATCATCTCTGGGTAGGTTGGGGTGGCAGTTCCTCGTTCTGCACTTGTTCATTCTCCCCCTTCCTCACCCTCTCTTATCACTTCCTCAGTTGATGGGGGAGTCACCGCCCTGGTACTAGTTGGGCTAGGTGCTTGTCCTCTTCCTTTAGAGGATGTCCTCCCACGACCTCTTCCACGGCCTTTAGCCACCACTCTTTGTGAGCTAACCGCCCAGTGGCTAGCTCAGACGTTTCTTGTCTTGCCGGTGTTGGTGTTGGCGCAGACGTTGCTCTAGTTCTAACCATCTGCGAAATAGAATGAAGATTGTCAGATACCAATTTGTATCATCTAGATACCAATTGGATCCAAGTAATAGCACGAAAGAAAGAATGAAGAATGGAACTTTCCTAAAGTCCTATAGCCTCTCAAAGAAAAGTAAAGGCGTCCCCCTACCGTTCCTTAAGACTCTACTAGACTCGTTCTTGTGTGATGAGACCAACGAACCTAATGCTCTGATACCAACTTTGTCACGACCCAAAACCGGGACGCGACTGGCACCCACACTACCCTCCTGTGTGAGCGAACCAAACAATCTAAATCCAAAAAAATTAAACCAAATACAACGCGGAAGACTTAACTCAATAACGAAAAAAATGAAATATTATAAATATCCCCAAAATCCGGAAGTCATCATCACAAGAACATCTATAATCAAATTACGAAACTAAGAGTATTCTTAAGAAGCTAAAACAAATGAAAGCTAGTCCATGCCGGAACTTCAAGGCATCAAGACGAGAAGAAAAAGATCCAGTCCAAGCTAGAAGCATAGCTCACCCTGAGATCCGGTGCAGTGAAGACTTGCTAGAATCGCTGTCGAGTTGAAGACGACGGCATGGTTGCTGCACTCCATAAATACAAGAAACAAACAAACAAGTAGGAGTCAGTACAACCACACGTACTGAGTAGGTATCATCGACCAACTCAGAATAGAAAACAGTATATATCAGTTAATCTCACAAATCAACTATAATACTCAACATGTAGTAACAACAAATACTACAACCATCAATAAGTATCACCAAGTTCATCCAGGAGGACTCAAGCCTCAACATCATACTCATTAAGGAAAAACAGGTTCATTAGATTTAGCGTATGAACATCTCTTAAGATTCATTATCTTTCTTCCTCTTGTGTCGGTACGTGACACTCCGATCCATATTCTATCCCGGTGCCGGAACGTGGCACTCCGATCCATATTCTATCCTTGTGCCGGAACGTGGCACTCCGATCCTCATTTCTATCCTGGGGCCGGAACGTGGCACTCCGATCCTCATTTCTATCCTTGTGCCGGAACGTGGCACTCCGATCCTCATTTCTATCCTGGTGCCGGAACGTGGCACTCCGATCCATATTCTATCCTTGTGCCGGAACGTGGCACTCCGATCCTCTAATTCATCGAGCCTTCTTTTATACCAAGGCACCATCAATAATAAACATAGTTCATCAAGCCTTCTTTATACTAAGGCATTATCAATACATCACATAGTTCATCTAGCCTTCTTTATACTAAGGCATCACAAATCTCATAACAAGTTCATCAAGTCTTCATTTATACTAAGGCATTATCAATACATCACATAGTTCATCTAGCCTTCTTTATACTAAGGCATCACAAATCTCATAACAAGTTCATCAAGCCTTCATTTATACTAAGGCATCACAAATCTCATAACAAGTTCATCAAGCCTTTATTTATACTAAGGCATCACAAATCTCATAACAAGTTCATCAAGCCTTCATTTATACTAAGGCATCACAAATCTCATAACAAGTTCATCAAGCCTTCATTTATACTAAGGCATCACAAATCTCATAACAAGTTCATCAAGCCTTCATTTATACTAAGGCATTATCAATACATCACATAGTTCATCTAGCCTTCTTTATACTAAGGCATCACAAATCTCATAACAAGTTCATCAAGCCTTCATTTATACTAAGGCATCACAAATCTCATAACATTTCATCAAGCCTTTATTTATACTAAGGCATCACAAATCTCATAACAAGTTCATCAAGCCTTCATTTATACTAAGGCATCACAAATCTCATAACAAGTTCATCAAGCCTTCATTTATACTAAGGCATCACAAATCTCATAACACGTTCATCAAGCCTTCATTTATACTAAGGCATCACAAATCTCATAACAAGTTCATCAAGCCTTCATTATACTAACTAAGGCATCACAAATCTCATAACAAGTTCATCAAGCCTTCATTTATACTAAGGCATCACAAATCTCATAAATTAGGGTTTCATCAAGATTTAGGGTTCACAAGCTTCATCATGCTTATTTCATCACACAAACATATAATCATACTCATACAATCATACAATTAAGCATATAGAAGAGTTTACAAGATTACCCAATACATATCATTTGCTAATGAGAGTTTACTACAAATAGCATAAACCATAACCTACCTTCACCAAGGATTTGTGTTCAAGCAAGAAGTCTTCAAGAATCCTTGCTCCTTCTCTCTCAAGCGCCTCTTTTCTCTTCTCTTTCTCTTTCTCTTTCTTCCTCAACCTTCCTCTCTTCTTACCCTAAATCACAAGATTTCAAGTTTCAAAAGGATGAAACCAATCCACCTAGTTACTCAAAGTTAGTCTTTCAACCCCAAGGAATTGAACTAATAACACATTAACCCACTGACTTTATAAATTAAAGCCGGAATGGTCCCAAACCACCCCTTTAAAAATAGCCATAATTCTGACCCCGACTGGGATTACGGAACCTGTGACGGTCCGTCGTGCCTGCGACGGTCCGTCCTGCAGGTCCGTCGCTACGGTCTGAGGCTTCATTTTCCTCAAAGAGTCTGTGACGGTCTGTCGTGCCCACGACGGTCCGTCCTGCAATTCCGTCACGACTTTCAGAGAGTTGTTCCCAGTACCAAATTCTCAATAGTCTAAGTGTTTTGATACGGGGCTCACGACGGTCCGTCGTTACTGTGACGGTCCGTCCTGCACTTCCATCACAGAGTTCAGAGACTCAGTTTCAACACTCACATTCATAATTCCAAGTGTTTTGGAACGGGACACCCTCGACGGTCCGTCGTGCCCACGACGGTCCGTCGTGCCCACGACGGTCCGTCGTGGTGTCTGTTGTATCAGCCAATTTTTCCCAAAATAAAATTTTTTTACCCAAACGACTAAACAGGTCGTTACAAAAGCGATTATAGCAGGATTTACAGGTCAGCTCAGAGGATGGTGGGATAATTTCTTATCATCTGAAGAAAAGTATGCAATAACAAATGCATACAAAGAAGAATTTAAAAGAGAACTAGTTACTGGTGAAGATGGAAAACGCGTAGAAAAGATTACAACTCATAAAGTTGAAGATGCTGTTTATACTCTTGTTCTTGCTATATTAGAACATTTTAATGGAAGATTATCCAATCAAAATGAGACAATTTGAACTTTATTAAATGGACTCAAATGTAACCATTTGAGATATTTTCGATGGTATAAGGACACTTTCATGAGTAGAGTTATGGATCTACCTGAAAGTAAATCAAGTTATTGGAAAAACCGATTTATTGATGGTCTTCCTTCATTATTTTCTAAAAGGGTTAAGAAAGTTTTGAGAGGAGATCAACCAGAAATCCCTTATGATAGATTAATTTATGGAAAGTTAATAGGGATTTGTACTCAAGCATGAGGCATGTCACAATCATATACATGATAATGTATAGCAGTTCTAACATGGGTTTCAGGCTGCCCCTTTCTTCACCAATTAACGGGGAATTACAATAGCACATGCTTGCTACCATTAACAGTTTATTATCTTACTGTACCACCACCTCAAAACCAAGTCAAAACTTGTGATAAAATATTTAATAACTATAATAAGAATTCATTATAACTTGATTAGATCTAGATATTAAACAAGAACATCATACAGAAATTATGCAGCTAGCATAGATATGAAAGTTATCTTAGCCGGACATAGTCACGGCGGCCATCATAAAAGAAAATAAAAAAGTAGTTTTGAATACCTTAGATATCACACCAAAGCTTGAATTCTTATTTCTTCACAATATAATATTTTACAAGAGAGAGAAGAGAGAAAAGAAAAAATAAAATATGTGGAAGAGCTCCTGCCTCTTAATTGAGGGTGAGTGCTCTTTATATAGGCAAATTAAAAACTAAGTGGGTCCCTTATCTGGTCCCCTTACACAGTATTTTTACTGTAAATTAAAAACTAAGTGGGTCCCTTATCTGGTCCCCTTACACAGTATTTTTACTATTTTATCATTTTTCCTTTTGCTTTCATCTTTATCTGGTCTTCTTGGTCCTTAATAGACTGTAGAAACTCCTGTACTTTATCAAGTTCATTTTCTGTCAAGCTTATCTCTTGATCATCAGATTGGGCGTCTTCAATATCATTTGCTTGTTCCACTTTTAATTAAAGTATCTGATTTTGTCAAATTCCTAGAGGTTTTGTAGTAAATTTCTCTTAACTTCTTCAAGATATTCATTTATCATTTCATCTTTATCTCTTCTTGAATAGAGATTCTTCTGGCAATATGCTTGATATAATTTTCAGCGGACAGTTTCTTTTGTGGTATGTCTTTGTATTCTATAATCTTTGGTTGTATTTGATCTACAAGCTCTTGTCCATAAGGTTTACCTGTTTTTGGGTCTTGTCTTGTGAGCTGATCCCAAAAGTTGTGGTAATAGGTCCGATGAAGACAAGGACTTTTTTCCTCCGGGGTATACCCTATTTTTGGGATCCATTTATGAATCCATGGTATAGAAAACTCGATAAATAAATACATTTGATCGATCTTTTCTATATTACATATATGATCTGATAATATAAATTAGTTAGAAAAGGGGAAACCTTTACCAATCTTTGAAAAGATTTAAATACTTGTATGGTAAAATCCTTACCGAAGGTCCATGGTAACTCCACCAATTGATGAACCAATTTGGGATAGTTTGTTCAAACACCTTTGCACAAATTTTTATAAACCAAGTGTGTTTATGTTTGTCATTGTTATAATAAAATATTTTATGGAAGGCTTGGATATAATCCCAATAGGTCAAGTTCATACTGATTTTGTTGACATAAACTTGCCTTTCTTGCATAGTGGATATTCCCCACTCTTCAAAAGATATAATCTGTTTAATAATAAATTTAGAGAAGTTATAAACTTCTTTTTCTTCTGAAGTAAAGTGCTGAAATTCCGCACTTCGTGCATGAACCAGAATAGCCTCGTAATATGATCGAGTCTTATAAGATTCTCCGGGGAAATATAACCCCTTTATTAGATACATTTGGAATATATTCCAAGCTCCGTTGCTTCTCTAAATATCAGAGTTTTCCAAAAGAAATATAATTTCTTTGGCAGTTGCTTTTTCAGAGCATTTTTGAATATCACCCTCTTTTGCTAAAGAAGCATAGGTATCACCTTGCTCTTTTGTTTGCATTTATGCTTGTAATTGCTCATACAATGGACTATCTGTTGGAATAACCTTTAAATTTATAGTTGAAGAGGATGATGATGCCTCTCCAATTTTTGAATTAACCAGTCTCTTGTTTCCCAGTATTATGGGAAATGATGAGTCGTATGACGACCTTTGAGAAGACTAAGAGGTTTATGTTCCTCTTCCTCGATTTTTACCCCCTCTGCCACGTGCTTGTGACCAAGGAGGAGAGTCATTTCCTCCCATTCTGTAATAAAAACGAATTAGTGATAGTCAAAATAATCATCAAAGTCCAGGTAATAAGGACTAGTGACTTCTTCATAATCATGTATGGAAAAGTAAAAGTCGTCTTGTATTATTGACAGTATCAGTTTATCAAGAATTAATTCTTGAATATCCTTTTCTAAATAAGAACCTTTAGAATGGTAATTAGAGTTCTATAATCAAAGAAAAATGCAAAATAGGACATACTAAAAAAAATCTAGGAGGCTAGATATTCTCTAGATAAGAAGTCTGGGAGGGAATTATCAATTCTTTTTTAATATTGAATTTCAAAATCAAGAGGGGCTAGTTGGGCCTGCCACCTTGCAAATATCAACTTTGAAGCATCATGTTTGAAATATTTATCAAGCATGTATTTAACAGATTGAGCATCTATTCTAATAAAAAAATTTTGATTATAAAGATCATCTTGAAATTTTAAGACGCATTTAACAATAAAAAGCATTTCATGTGCTTTAGTCGCATATTTGCGCTGGACTTCAGTCCATTTACCTGAATGAAAAAAATGAGGTATTCATGATCATCATGAGGGTTAACTTGTTTAAGAATCCCTCCTGTCACGACCCAAAACCGAGCCGCGACTGGCACCCACACTTAACTTACTATGTGAGCGAACCAACCAATCTAAACCCCAACATTTCATACATAATTAACAAGATACAATGCGGAAGACTTAAACTCATTAAATAAAACCAATTCAATAACTATTAAAATTCAACATCTATTATTTCCCCAAAATCTGGAAGTCATCATCACAAGAACATCTATCCTCAAAATTACTAAACTAAGAGTATCTAAGAAAACAAAAACAAGTACAAAGCTAGTCCATGCCGGAAGTTCAAGGCATCAAGACTTGAAGAAGAAGATCCAGTCCAAGCTAGAAGCATTAGCTCACCCTGAAGATCCGGTGTGACGAAGAAGACTGGCTAGAATTACTGTTGAGTTGAAGACGACGGCACGTTTGACGGCACTCCACAAATAACAAAGAAGAAAAACATAAAAGTAGGGGTTAGTACAAAACACAGGTACTGAGTAGATATCATCGGCCCACTCAAAATAGAAAACCAGTATATATCAGTTAATATAATAAATAAACTATAATTACTCAACACGTAGCAACAACAAGTACAATAATTCATCATAAGTACTACCAAGTTCATCCATGAGGACTCAAGCCTCAATGCCATACTCATTTTGGAATTAGGTTCATTAGATTAGTATATTTAACATCTTTCAAGATTCATTATCTTTCTTCCTCTTGTGTCGGTACGTGACACTCCGATCCCTTACTTCTATGTGTCGGAACGTGACACTCTGATCCCCTAATTCTACGTGTCGGTTCGTGAAGCCCAATCCCCTAATACTATGTGTCAGAACGTGACACTCCGATCCCCTAAATCTACCTGTCGGTGCATGACACCCGATCCTTTAATACTATGTGTCGGAACGTGACACTTCGATCCCCTAAATCTACGTGTCGGTTCGTGTCACCCGATCCCTTAATACTATGTGTCGGAACGTGATATACTCCGATCCCCTAAATCTACGTGTCGGTTCGTGACACCCAATCCCTTAATTCTATGTGTCTGAACGTGACACTCCGATCCCCTAAATCTACGTATCGGTTTGTGACACCCGATCCCTTAATACTATGTGTCGGAACGTGACACTCCGATTCACTAATCTCATTCTATCAATTCATCAAGCCTTCTCTTATACCAAGGCATCATCAACCCCATTACTTTAGTTCATCAAGCCTTCTTTATACCAAGGCATCATCGTTAACACAGTAGATTAGGGTTTCTTTCAAGATTTAGGATTCAATAGCTTCATCATGCTTATGTTATCACAATTTCATAATCACAATCATGCAAGCATACAATTAAGCATATAGAATGGTTTACAATACTACCAATACATATCATTCGCTATTAAGAGTTTACTACGAATAGCTTAAAAACCATAACCTACCTCCACCGAAGATTCGTGATCAAGCAAGAAGATTCCCAAAGCTGTGTTTCTTCTTCTCCCTCATTCGATCCTCTCTCTCTTTGTTCTTTCTATTTTCTTTATTCAAACCCTCTTTCTTTTACCCTAATTAACATATAATTATGTGTAAAAGATGACAATAATACCCCACTAATTAACTCAAAGTTACCTCTTTTATCCCCCGAGAAATTGAGTTATTAATATAAACCCACGAAATATATAATTATAGCAGGAATAGTCCAAAACACCACTTTAAAACTTAACCAGAAATCCGACTCCGACTGGGATTACGCAACCTGTGACGGCCCGTCGTGCCTGCGACGGTACGTCCTGCAGGTCGTCGCAAAGATCAGAGACTCCATTTTCACTAAAGAGTCTATGACGGTCCGTCCTGCACTTCCGTCACGACTTTCAGAGAATTGTTCCCAGTACCAAATTCTCAAGAGTTGAAGTGTTTTGAAACGAGGGATCACGACGGTTCGTCGTGCCTCTGACGGTCCGTCCTGCAGGTCCGACACAGAGTTCAGAGAGTCGATTTCAGCACTCAAATTTCAGAATTCCTAAGTGTTTTGGAACGAGACACCCTCGACGGTCCGTCGTGGTGTCCGTCGTATCAGCCAGTTTTTCCAGAAATAAAATCTGCTGCTCAAAACGACTAAACAGGTCATTACAATAGATACCAATTTACCCATCATTCGTCCTCGAACGATCAAAAGAAGAAAAACAAGGGTGAAAAGGAGTACCTGAATCTGTAAACAGATGTGGGTATCTTTCTTGCATATCAGCCTCCTTCTCCCAAGTGGCTTCTTCAACCGGTCGATTCTTCCATTGAACTTTGATGGATGCAATCTCTCTCGACCTCAACTTGCGAACCTCTCTATCTAAAATATCAACCGGTTCCTCCTCATAAGTCAAATTTTCATCAAGCAAAACTGAATCCCAACGGATGATGTAGTTTCCATCCCCATGGTATCTTTTTAACATGGACAAATGAAATACCGGATGCACTCCAGACAGCCCTGGAGGCAAGGCTAATTCATAAGACACCTCCCCTACTCGCTTAAGTACTTCAAATGGTCCGATATACCTTGGACTTAGTTTACCCCTTTTTCCAAACCGCATCACCCCTTTCATGGGTGAAACCTTTAACAAGACTTGTTCACCCTCCATGAACTCCAAGTCTCTAACCTTTCGGTCTGCATACTCCTTTTGCCTACTTTGCGCCGCTAGAAGCTTTTCTTGAATAGATTTCACCTTCTCCATTGAATCCCTCAACAGATCAGTACCCCAAGGTCTGACCTCAAATGCATCAAACCAACCAATGGGAGACCTACATCTCCTCCATACAATGCTTCAAATGGAGCCATGTCAATGCTGGAGTTGATAGCTATTATTATATGAAAAAACTCGCTAGGGTAAGAAGTTATCCCAATGACCACCAAACTCTATGACACATGCACGAAGCATATCCTCCAACACTTGAATCGTTCGCTAAGACTGACCATCAGTCTGAGGGTGAAATGCAGTACTAAGGTCCAACCTAGTACCTAATTCAGCATGCAATGTTCTCCAAAACTTAGAAGTAAACTATGTACCTCTATCTGATATAATGGAGAGTGGAACTCCATGCAGTCGAACGATTGCTGAGATATAGATTTTGGCTAACTTCTCTGCATTGTAGGTCACCTTGACCGGAATGAAGTGAGCACACTTAGTTAACCTATCAACAATCACCCAAATGGAATCAAACTTACCCAATGTCTTTGGAAGACCAACCACAAAGTTCATTGCAATTCTCTCCCACTTCCATTCAGGAATGGTCATTCTCTGAAGTGTTCCTCCGGGCCTCTGGTGTTCATACTTTACTTGTTGACAATTTGGGCATTTGGCAACAAAATCCGCAATGTCACGCTTCATTCTACTCCACCAAAAGTGTTGCTTTAGGTCACGGTACATCTTGGTTGCACCAGGATGTATAGAATATCCGGAACTATGAGCCTCTGTCAGAATAGTGGTGATCAAATCATCGATGCGGGGTACACATACCCTTCCCTTAATCCTCAAAACACATTCCTCATCGATTGTTGCTTCTTAAGCCTCTCCTTGCAACACTTTATCTCGAATTCAACCTAGTTTCTCATCATCAAACTGTTTTCCCTTGATCTTGTAAAGAAAAGAAGATCTCGCCTCCACACAAGCCAAAAATCCTCTTTTCTCATTTACCTCTAGCCTCATAAAGTCATTAGCCAAGTTTTGGATTTATCTAGCCAACGGGCACCTAGAAACTTGCAAATGAGCTAGACTTCCCATGCTTCCTGCCTTTCTACTTAAGGCGTCTACCACGATATTAGCCTTTCCTGGATGATACAGAATAGTGATATCGTAGTCCTTCAGTAGTTCCATCCATCTCCTCTGTCTCAAATTCAAATCCTTCTGAGTAAAGACATACTGTAGGCTACGATGATCCGTATAAACTTCACACTTAACCCCATACAAATAGTGTCTCCATTGCTTTAGTGCAAATACTACCGTGGCCAACTCCAAATCATGGGTCGGATAGTTACGTTCATGCACCTTTAATTGCCTCGAAGCATAAGCAATCACATTCTTCTCTTGCATTAGCACTGCACCCAAACCAGACTAGGATGCATCACAATAAACAATGAAGTTCTTACCCTCTACTGGCAAAGTAAGAATTGGTGCGGTAGTCAACAAAGTCTTAAGCTTCTTAAAGCTTTCCTCACATTCATCTGACCATACAAATGGAACATTCTGCTTAGTCAAGTTCGTCAATTGGGAAGCAATGGAAGAGAATCCCTTGACAAATCGGCGATAGTAGCTAGCTAAACCCACGAAGCTCCTTATTTCTGACACGTTTGTAGGTCTTACACAATTCTTCACTGTCTCAATCTTTGATGGATCCACCATCACTCCATCCTTAGAAACCATGTGTCCCAAGAAGGACACTGAATCTAGCCAAAACTCACACTGGAGAATTTGGCATAAAGCTTTTTCTTCCTCAAACAACTCCAATACCATTCTCAAATGCTCCTCATGTTCCTTCTTACTCCTGGAGTATATCAGTATATCATCAATAAATACGATCACAAAGAGATCCAGATATGGCTGAAAGATCCCGTTCATCAAGCTCATGAAAGCCGCAGGGCATTCGTAAGACCAAAAGACATTACCACAAATTTAATGCCCATACCTAGTTCGAAAAGCCTCTGGCATATCCGTTTGCCCGTATTTTCAATTGATGATAAACGGATCTCAAATCAATTTTTGAGAAGACACAAGCACCTTGTTAACTGATCGAACAAGTCATCAATGCGAGGAAGAGGATACTTGTTCTCAATAGTTAACTTGTTCAGTTGTCTATAGTCTATGCACATCCGAAAATTCCCATCCTTCTTCTTCACAAACAAAACTGGAGCACCCCAAGGAGATGCACTTGGTCTAATGAAGCATTTGCTCAACAACTCTTGAAGTTGTGCCTTTAACTCTCTTAACTCCGTGGGAGCCATTCTATAAGGGGGTATAGAAATGGGGCGAGTACCCAGTTCCAAAAATCGATGCAAAAATCAATATCTCTATCCGGTGGCATACCAGGAAGATCTGCAGGGAACACATCTAGAAACTCATGGACTACCGAAACCGACTCAATTGGAGGTACTTGGGTAGTGCCATCCCTGAGATGTGCAAGAAAGCTAAACACCCTTTACTAACCATTCTCTTAGCACGAAAGAAAGGGAGATAATACGAACCGGAGTGGAAGTGTAGTCGCCCTCCCACACTAACTGATGTGTCCCAGGCTTGGCTAACGTCACAGTTTAGCATTACAATCCAAGATTGCAAATTTGAAGAAAGCCAAGTCATACCCAGAATTACATCGAAGTCAACCATTTCTAAGATAACCAAATCTACATAAGTGTTGCTCCCCACAAAAGTCACCAAGCAAGACCTATATACTTTTTCAACTATCACAGACTCACCCACCGGAGTAGACACACGAATAGGTATGTCTAGCAATTCACAAGGTAAATTAAGACCAGTAGCAAATGAAGAAGATACATAAGAAAATGCGGATCCGGGATCAAACAATACAGAAGCCATGCAATCACAAACAAAAAGATTACCTGTGATAACCGCATCTGATGTCTCTACTTCAGATCTACCAGGGAAAGCGTAACAATGGGCCCTATCGCCTGTCTGCCCGTTGCCCCTACCGTGTTGTGCTGTAGTGGCCCCGGTTTGCCCATCACCTCTGCCGTTTTGGTGACCACCATTACCTCGACCACCACGTCCTCCAGAATAACGGCCTCTACCATGACCACCTCTACCTCTAGCTATCGGGGGTCTATAACTCTGTTTTGGACAATTCCTCCTAATATGTCCAGTCTTCCCACATCCATAACACTCTCTAGAGTCAAGCATAGGTCTCTCAGAGAAGTGTTGGCCGGTCGGAGGTGGACCCCCAACTACAGTCTGTAGTGAAGACTGAATGGGTCGAACTGAGTAACCTCCGGAACCCTGTCCTCTAGAGTAATAACCATTAAACTCACCTCCCTTTCGAAACCTTTTTGATGTCGATGTCGTGGTGAAGTCATATGGCTTCACTCGTTCCACCTCTATCACGAAGTCTACCACTTCTTGGAAGGATTTTGCTGTAGCCGCTACGTGTAAGGCCGAAATCCGCAATTCTAACCTCAACCTCTTCACAAACCGGCGAATCCGCTCTTGTGGACTGAAACAAAGTTGGGTGGCATACCTGGATAATGCACGAAACTTAGCCTCATATGCATTAACTGACATCCTACCTTGCTCTAGGCTCAAGAACTCATCCTTTTCCTATCCCTCAAAGTCCGGGGGATATACTTCTCCATAAGCAAGCTAGAGAATGAGGCCCAAGTCATAGGTGGTGCCTCTGTTGGTTGACACTCAACATGTGACCGCCACCACATTTTGGCGTTCCCTTGAAACTGATAACTCACGAACTCAACACCAAACCGTTTCTACTATACCCATCTTGTGTACTAGCTCATGACAGTCAACCAGAAAATCGTAAGCATCCTCAGATTCAGCACCCTTGAAGACTGGAGGTTTCAATTTCAAGAACTTACTGAAAAGTCATGCTGATCATTTGTTATTATAGGTCCAGTAGTCAGACGTGGAAATGTGCCTATGTCCAATGAGGCATCCATACGGGGAGCCATAGTAGCCGCATTGTAACTCTGGAACCTGAGGTGCTGGTGCAGAAAAACATGGAGGTGTCTGGCCTTGATCAGATACCCGCTAAGATAAGCAAGAACCTGATTGATCATCTCTGGGGTAGGTTGGGGTGGAAAGTTCCTCGTTCTGCACTTGTTCATTCTCCCCTTCCTCACCCTCTTATCACCTCCTCAGTCGGTGGAGGAGTCAC
>JAKWIY010001746.1:0-16092 GCA_027704805.1 Solanum corneliomulleri | reverse complement strand
GAAGCACATCCTCTAACACTTGAATCGTTCGCTCAGACTGACCATCAGTCTGAGGGTGAAATGCAGTGCTAAGGTCCAACCTATTACCCAATTCAGCATGCAATGTTTTCCAAAACTTAGAAGTAAAACTGCGTACCTCTATCTGATATGATGGAGAGTGGGACTCCATGCAACCAACCACCTCCGAGATATAGATTTTTGCTACTTTTCTGCATTATAAGTCACCTTGACCGGAATGAAATGAGCAGACTTAGTTAACCTATCAACAATCACCCAAATAGAGTCATACTTACCCATTGTCTTTGGAAGACCAACCACAAAATCCATTGCAATTCTCTCCCACTTCCATTCAGGAATGGGCATTCTCTGAAGTGCTCCTCCAGGCCTTTGGTGTTCATACTTTACTTGTTGACAGTTTGGACATTTGGCAATAAAGTCAACAATATCGCGCTTCATTCTACTCCACCAAAAGTGTTGCTTTAGGTCGCGATACATCTTGGTTGCACCCGGATGTATAGAATACCTTGAACTATGAGCCTCTGTCAAAATAGTGTTGATCAAATCATCGATGCGGGTAACACATACCTTTCCCTTAATCCTCAACACACCTTCCTCATCGATTGTTGCTTCTTAGCCTCTCCTTGCAAACACTTTATCTCGAATCCGGATTAATTTCTCATCATCAAGCTGCTTCCCCTTAATCTTGTCAAGGAAGGAGGATCTTGCCTCCACAAAAGCTAACAATCCTCCCTTCTCATTTACATCTAACCTCATAAGGTCATTAGCCAAAATCTGCACTTCTCTAGCCAATGGGCGTCTAGAAGCTTGCAAATGAGCTAGACTTCCCATGCTTCCCGCCTTTCTACTCAAAGCATCTGCCACAACATTCGCCTTCCCCGGATGATACAAGATAGTGATATCGTAGTCCTTCAGTAGTTCATCCATCCTCTTTGTCTCAAGTTCAAATCTTTCTGAGAGTAAAGACATACTGTAGGCTACGATGATCCGTATAGACTTCACACTTAACCCCATATAAATAGTGCCTCTATTGCTTCAATGCAAATACTACCGCGGCCATTCCAAGTCATGAGTTGGATGGTTACGTTCATGCACTTTTAATTGTCTTGAAGCGTAAGCAATCACATTCTTCTCTTGCATTAGCACTGCACCCAAGCCAGAATAGGATGCATCGCAATAAACAATGAAGTTCTTACCCTCTACTGGCAAGGTAAGGATAGGTGCGGTAGTCAACAAAGTCTTGAGTTTCTGAAAGCTTTCCTCACACTCATCCGACCATACAAATGGAACATTTTGCTTAGTCAAGTTCGTCAGTTGGGAAGCAATAGAAGAGAATCCCTTGACAAATCGGCGGCGGCGGTAGTAGCTAGCTAACCCAACAAAGCTCCTTATTCTGACACGTTAGTGGGTCTTACCAATTCTTCACTATCTCAATCTTAGATGGATCTACCATCACTCCATCCTTAGAAACCACGTGCCCAAGAAGGACACTGCATCTAGCCAAAACTCACACTTGGAGAATTTGGCATAAAGCTTTTTCTCCCTTAACATTTCCAATACCATTCTCAAATGCTCCTTATGTTCCTTCTTACTTTTAGAGTATATCAGTATATCATCAATAAATACGATCACAAAGAGATCCATATATGGCTTAAAAATCCCATTCATCAAGCTCATGAAAGCAGCGGGGGCATTTGTAAGACCAAAAGACATCACTACGAATTCATAATGCCCATACCTAGTTCGAAAAACAGTCTTTGGCACATCCGCTGCCCGTATTTTGGATTGATGATAACCGGATCTCAAGTCGATCTTAGAGAAGACACAAGCATCTTGTAGTTGATAGAATAAGTCATCAATGCGAGGAAGAGGATACTTGTTCTTAATCGTTACCTTGTTCAACTGCCGGTAGTCTATGCACATCCGAAAACTTCCATCCTTCTTCTTCACAAAAAAAACCGGAGCACCCCAAGGAGATGCACTTGGTCTAATGAAGCCTTTGCTCAACAACTCTTGAAGTTGAGCCTTTAACCCTCTTAATTCAGCGGGAGCCATTTTATAAGGGGGTATAGAAATGGGGCGAGTGCCCGGTTCAAGAACGATGCAGAAGTCAATATCCCTATCCGGTGGCATACCAAGAAGATCTACAGGGAACACATCCAAAAACTCACGGACTACCGAAACCGACTCAATCGAAGGTACTTGGGTAGTGTCATCCTTGAGATGTGCTAAGAAAGCTAAACACCCTTTACTAACCATTTTATTAGCACGAAGAAAGGAGATGATACGCACCGGATTGGAAGTATAGTCACCCTCCCACACTAACGGATCTGTCTCCGGCTTGGCTAACGTAACTGTTTTAGCATTACAATCGAAGATCGCAAATTGCGGAGAAAGCCAAGTCATACCCAGAATTACATCAAAATCAACCATTTCTAAGATAACCAAGTCTACATAAGTGCTGCTCCCACAAGTTCACCAAACAAGACCTATATACCTTTTCAACTACCACAGACTCACCCATCGGAGTAGAGAAAACGAATAGGCATATCAAGTAATTCACAATGTAATTTAGACCATTAGCAAATGAGGAAGATACATAAGAAAATGTGGATCCGGGATCAAACAATACAGAAGCCATGCAATCACAAACTAGAAGATTACCTGTGATGACAGCATCTGATGTCTCCGCTTCAGATCTCACAGGGAAAGCATAACAATGGGCCCTTTCGTTAGTTTGTCCGTTGCCCCTACCATGTTGTGATGTAGTGGCTCCAGTTTGCCCATCACCTCAGCCGTTTTGGTGACCACCATTGCCTCGACCACTCCGTCCAGAATAACGGCCCCTACCATGACCACCTCTACACTAGCTATTGGGGGTCTGTAGCTCTGTTTGGGACAATTTCTCCTAAATGCCCCGTTTCCCCACATCCATAACACTCTCTAGAGTCAAGTAAAGGTCTCTCAGAGAAGTGTTGACCGGTCTGAGGTGGACCCCCAACTACAGTCTGTAGTGAAGACTGAATGGTCGAACTGAGTAACCTCCGGAACCTGTCCTTTGGTGTAGGAACCATTAAACTCACCTCCTTTCGAAACCTTTTTGATGTCGATGTCGAGGTGAAGTCATCGGGCTTCACTCCTTCCACCTCTATCACGAAGTCTACCACTTCTTGGAAGGATTTTGCCGTGGCCGCTACCTGTAAGGCCGAAATCCGCAACTCTGACCTCAACCCCTTCACAAACCGGCAAATCCGCTCTTGTGGACTGAAGCAAAGTTGAGTGGAATACCTTGATAAAGCACAAAACTTAGCCTCATATGCATTAACCGACATTCTACCTTGCTCTAGACTCAAGAACTCATCTCTTTTCCTATCTCTCAAAGTCCATGGGATATACTTCTCCATAAACAAGCTAGAGAATGAGGCCCAAGTCATAGGCGGTGCCTCTGTTGGTTGACACTCAACATGTGACCGCCACCACATTTTGGCGTTCCCCTGAAGCTGATAACTCACGAACTCAACACCGAACCGTTCTACTATACCCATCTTGTGTAGTAGCTCATGACAGTCAACCAGAAAATCGTAAGCATCCTCAGATTCGGCACCCTTGAAGACTGGGGGTTTCAATTTCAAGAACTTACTGAAAAGCTCATGCTGATCATTTGTCATATAGGCCCAGTAGTCAGACGTGGAAACGTGCCTATGTCCAATGAGGCATCCATACGAGAAGCCATAGTAGCCGCATGTCGTATCTCTGAAATCGGAGGTGTTGGGGCAAGAAACCACGGAGGTGCCTGACCCTGATCAGATTAACCCGCCAAGAAAGCAAGAACCTGATTGATCATCTCTGGGGTAGGTTGGGGTGGCAATTCCTCATTTTGCACTTGTTCACTCTCCCCTTCCTCCACCCTCTCTTATTACTTCCTTAGTCGGTGGAGGAGTCACCGCCCTAGTAGCAGATGGGCTCGGTGCTCGTCCTCTTCCTCTAGAGGACGTCCTCCCACGACCTCTACCACGGCCTCTTGCCACTACTCTTCCTCGAGCCACAGCCCCAGTGGCTTGCTCAGACGTTTCTTGTCTTGCCGGGTGTTGTCGTTGGCGCGGTCGTTGCTCTAGTTCTAACCATCTGCGAAATAGAGTACAGATGGTCAGATACCAATTCGTATCGCCTAGATACCAATTGGACTCAAGTAGTAGCACGAAAGAAAGAATGAAAGAGTGAAATTTTCCTAAAGTCTTATAGCCTCTCAAGGAAAAGTAAAGGCGTCCCCCTACCGTTCCTTAAGACTCTACTAGACCTGTTCTTGTGTGATGAGACCAACGAACCTAATGCTCTGATACCAAGTTTGTCACGACACAAACCGGGCCGCGACTGGTACCCACATTTTACCCTCCTATGTGAGCGAACCAACCAATCTAACCCTTAACATGTCAACATAATATCAAGTAAGTAATGCGGAAGACTTAAAACTTATTAACAAAATCAATAATCAACTTCTATAACTCAAAACTATTATTATCCCCAAAATCTGGAAGTCATCATCACAAGAACATCTATGATCAAATTACTAAACTAACAATGTCTAAGAAGCTAAAAATACATAAAAGCTAGTCCATGCCGGAAGTTCAAGGCATCAAGACTCGAAGAAGAAGATCCAGTCCAAGCTAGACGCATTAGCTCACCCTGAATTTCTTATGTAGTCTAGACTGGCTAGAATTACTGCTGAGTTGAAGATGATGGAACGTTCGCTGTATTCCACAAATAACAAATAAAGAAGCAAACAAGTAGGGGTCAGTACAAAACACGGGTACTGAGTAAGTATCATCGGCCAACTCAAAATAGGGAACAGTATATATCAATAATAATGTAAATCAACTACAATACTCAACATGTAGCAACAACAAGTATTAAATCATCAATAAGTACCACCAAGTTCATCCATGAGGACTGAAGCCTCAAGACCATTACTCATTTGGGGATTAAGTTCATTATGCTGAGTAAATTATCGTCTTTCAGGATTCATTATCTTTCTTCCTCTTGTGCCGGCACGTGACACTCCGATCCTCTACTACTATGTGTCGGTACGTGACACTCCGATCCCCTAATTCTACGTGTCGGTTCGTGACACCCGTCCCACTAATACTATGTGTCGGAATGTGACACTCCGATCCCCTATATGTGTCGGTACGTGATACTCCGATCCCCTATATGTGTCGGTACGTGACACTCCGATCCCCTAATTCTACGTGTCGGTTCGTGACACCCGTCCCACTAATACTATATGTCGGAACGTGACACTCCGATCCACTAATGCTATGTGTCGGAACGTGACACTCAGATCCACTACCTCATTCTATCAGTTCATCAAGCCTTCTCTATACCAAGGCATCATCAATCAATTACTTTAATTCATCAAGCCTTCGTTTATTCAAGGCATCATCATTAACAACGTAGATAAAGTTTCTTTCAAGATTTGGGATTCAATTGTTTTTCATCATGCTTGTTTTTGTCAAAATCACATAATCATATTCATGCAAGCATACAATTAAGCACATAGACAGGTTTACAAAACTACCAATACATATCATTCGCTATTAAGAGTCTACTACGAATAGCATGGAAACCATAACCTACCTCCACCGAAGACTAGTGATCAAGCAAGAAATTCCCAAGCCTTGTTCTCTTCTTTCTCTTCTCTCTCTCGTTCGACTTTCTCTCCCTTAGTCTTGTTCTTTCTCTTTTCTTTATTCAAACCCTCTTTCTTTTACCCTAATTAGCATATAATTAAGAATAAAAGATGGCAATAATGACCCACTAATTAACTTAAGGTTACCTCTTTTAACCCCAAGTAATTGGACTTATTAATTATAACCCTCTAACTTATATAATTAAAGAAGAAATAGTCCAAAACGTCCCTAAAACGTGTAAAGAATCCGACTCCAACTGGGATTACGCAGTCTGTGACGGGCCGTCGTGCCTGCGACGGTCCGTCCTGCTGTCCGTCACACGATACAGAGACTTGATTTTTGTAAAAAGTCCTCTGACGGTCCGTCACACCTGTGACGGTCCGTCCTGCCATTCCGTTACGAAGTTCAGAGAGTCGATTTTCACTACCCAATTTCAGAATTTCTAAGTGTTCTGAAACGAGACCCTGCGACGGTCCGTCGTGCCTGTGACGGTCCGTCGTGGGGTACGTCGTTTCAGCCAGTTTTTCAGAAATAAAATCTGCTGCTCAAAACGACTAAACAGGTCGTTACAGTCACGAATACAATACTCAAAGTGACTACTACACACTCAAAAGGAACAACACCCTTTTGGTTTCCGTCTTACTAAAATATTGCTCACATTCTATTTTTCTTCACAGACTATTTTCTTGTATAGTCTATGGAATACCTCACTTTGCTCTCAAAATAGGTTTTCTCTCTAACTTGGTGTGTTCTACAAATGTACAATAATGCCTCAAATTATAGAAGGATAAAACCATGGTTATGTCACTAATGACATATGTAAACATAGCAAAGTCAAGAATTGTTGCAAATTTTACCAATTTGCCAACTACCAAATCTCTTATTTTCAACTCCAATTACTATTCCTTTTTAACAATTGATTGTACCAATTGAATAGCTAAAGTTGACTAAAAAATGGGACGGATTCAACATTTTCTTGGGGGAATGTGCTTGACATTGTGGGCATGCAGTATGGCGTGAGCAATTATATGGTGCCAAGTAGTCATATCCCTGTAAGTTTAATTTATTAACTAGATAACATAGGAAAGGGATTCACATACAATTTGTTTAAAAGAATAGAACAGAGCCATATGATGTGTTTGCAATGTAACTGTGTGCAGGAAAAAAAAATTAAAGGGTGACGGAGACTAAAAATTCAGCAAGGCAGAATTGAGAAGGAGAGGGTGTATCGTTGCAAACCTGTGTGTTAATCATATTATGTGTTCGTTTGAGAAAAACAATTGAGTGAAAGAGTTATATAGTGTGGGAAGTGATGGGTTGCGACTATTTGGTAATTCAGGGAGGGAATGTTTGTTCAATGGAAGGGTTGGAAAGTAGTGGCGTTCCATAAAGGTTTTGTAAAGCGGACCAAGGGCATGTTGAAAATTCAACAAGGGAGGAAGTTGTGGTTTATGCGATTCGGAGGATGTCTTTGTTCATTGGCAAGGGTTCGAAATGGTGGCATTGCAGAAAGGTTTTGTAGAGCGGATGAAGGGGCATGTTGATAGTGTAACAACAGTGAAGTGGTGGCGTATATGTGAATGTGGGGTGTTGGATGGAGTAAGGGTTATTTAGTAATTAACCATTAAATTAGGAGGATAATTTAGTAAAATACCTTTGAGTTAGAAGTTGGTGTTTTTAAGGTAATAAAGATGATAATTGCCGATAAGTGAGACTGATTTTAGTGGAAATTATTATGAAGATTATAATTCACCAGCAATTTGTTAGGACCGGAAATAAGAAGGTGTAAACGCGGAAGCTAGCAAAGCAAACCTTAAAAGACCACGAGTAAGAAGACAACGAGAAATATACCAAAAGACACAATGATTTAACGTGATTCGGTCAATCGACCTACGTCCACAAAGGAGATGAACAATCCACTATAAATATGAGAGTACAAAATAAAGAGGGAAACAACCTCAACCAAATTCACTTAGAATACATGGGAGGTTCACACAAGTGGTAACATATCAAGCTTGTGACACATAAATTCTCCTCCTAACCAAAACTCTCAAAGCCCTTTAAGACTACATTGTGAATGCTGATTAAGTTAGAAGGAACATGTCTCTATTTATAGAGTCCTAAACCTTTTCCTACTAGAAAAAGGTTTAGTCAATCAAAAACCTTTTCCTAAAAGGAAAACCTATTTATTCTAAGAAATTTATGGCAAATAAAACCTAACACACTTCACCTTAATTCATTTATATAACCAGAGAAATCAATACCAAAATACTGATAGAAGAATTACCAAACTCCAATTGTATAGAATTGAGAAAACTCATGTGTTCAACAATGAAAAATAGTGTGTTCAACAATGAAAAAACAAGAAAATTGAGTCAATGAAAGTATTACAGCTTGGATCACAACCATATGTAATATCGTGAGGATCTTTTTGCGATTAAGGACTTGTTGTCTTGCCAAGATAGCAGGCAACAAAAATATTTAATTCTTCCCACTCCAGGACTCAACGATACACTTACTTGGTTATGGTTTGAGCTCATGCTTACCCCAAATATTGGAGGATCAATTCTTTTAGAGATGTGTTACTCTGCACTTCGATGGTCCTATAAAAAAATCCAGTCTCAACATCTTTCTCGCTAGCATCTGTACAAGGAGCTTCTCCTTCCTTCTCTCCACTTAGAGTTGTCTCTATTAAAGGCCACCAAACTATAAACATAGGCACCAAATAAGTTAATTTTTGATCTGACTATATATGAATTAGAGTTGACAAAAAAAAGGACTATACTGAGGTTGATGTAACCAAATGAAAAATATACCTTCTCCCTCAGTTTTGTATTTTTCAGTGGTGGGGATTTTTCCTAGATTTGTAAGAAAGGGAAGCATTAAGCAAACAAGTAGTAAAATAATTGGAAATTCTTTGATAGAGACATTCACATTCAACAAAGTAAGGCCTACGAATAGACTGTTATTTTTCTTACCTTTATGTGAATTAAAGCTCAAAATATATTAGTTAGTGTGGCCTTACTTTTTCTTTTAGTCGCTCAACCTGCTCCTTAAAAACTTGAACTGAAAAATATAAGATATGATAAATGTCAAGTTTCCAAAACATCATAAGAAAATAGATCATTTCAAAGACACTGATGAAGAAACATTACGTGCCCTGATGGTGTGACACTCCATTCCAACTGCTTTTCTATCTGTTGTACTTCTTGAAGGGTAGAAAACTGCAGATTTTTGTCCCTAGCATTTCTTGATGTGTTCAACTGTCACACTTGTTAGTTTCTAATAAACAGAAACAAGGAGCAGCAGAAGACTTATCAGAAAAACAAAACCAAATTGAAGCCTCTCTACAAACAGCTGCTACTCTTATGCAACCAACTAAGGTTGGTGGTGTCTCTCCCAAAAAAAACTTGCAATTGAGGTCATCTAAAAGTGTGAGCAAGGAATTCGGTCTTGAACCATTTGCATCCAGGCTTGCTTGCTCTTTTCAAGCTGATATTGAAGATTTTGCTCAGAAATGTACTGATGCTGCCAAGATTGCTTGATTTTCCCTTGTCACTTCTTCCCTTGTTGTCTCAGTAAGTTAATAATGTCTTTGTTTTGTTAAATTGTGCGATCATCTCGTTTAAAAGTTTAAACTCTTAAATAGAACACATTAGTAAGAATAGCAACCATGCCTTATAATCAGTATGATATTATGTTATCTTCTAGGAACTAAGAAGGTAAAATAGCAGCAAAAATTTTACATCTGGCTCAAAGAAACTTTGATGTCTTGGATGATTATAGAGTAATATAAGAGGCTTACCATACCAAGTGTAAAACTAAATTCATGACCACACCCCTCCACTCAAGGGGCTTTATGTATTATGTTTCTTAGAGGTAATAGATTTCTAATCATGTTAACAAGTAACTTGTTAGAATCGAACATTATTAATCCTCACTGTCATGGTGCTCTGTATAGTCTGTCTTGGTCCCGTGTTTCCAATGACAAAAAACTAATTTCACATGCCCTGCATAATTAGAATTGAGGTATACTTTGATAAATTTATTGATTACAAAAAATTAATTGTTGAGTGTTGAGATCATAAAAGTTCTTCATGGCATGTCACCAATTTTCTTTCCGGCAACTAAAATCTTTAATTGGTAATCTGCAAGAAGTATATGCATGAATATATGGCTATAAGATTTTTTCCTGAAAAGACATTCGTTCATCTGTATTAGTTGGTGTCCTTTTTTAAAAAACTTTATTTCTTATTATAGAGAAATTCAATGCTTCCATCTTCGAAACTCGTCCTTCTCTACTGACATCCCAAACTTTGTTTACTAGCTAGTATTCTACATTCCATCGTTTTTTACTTGTAAATCCAACTACATAGTTATTATTTTCATTGTTTGCCCTCGTTTTACTTCATTGATGATAAAGGTGTAAACTGAAAAAAATAATGATAACCATTTAACCGAGTTAGCCTAACTTTAATAAAGTATATTCTAACTAGGTAAAGTGTCTGCGCTTCGCGCGGATTAATTTCTTTAATTATATTACTTATGATCATAGGTTAATATTCTTGTTTTTGAGTAAGTATACTGATTTTCCAATAATATATTATTCCTTTATCTCCATTTATCTTTTCCTATAGATGTTTAAACATTTTATTTATCATTTGTGACTCATTTCCTTTTATGCTAAATATATGCATAATCCAAAGTGTTATGTATCTTATTGTTTTTGTTATTTTGCTTCTAAAGTTAATTGAAACACTAAAACACATCTCCTTTTGTTTAACAAAAATAAATATATTGAATGTGATACTTTCTAAATGAGAAAGAAAATGAAAATCCAGGAATATCTCAATGACACACTGCCTCAATCCTGTGTTGAAATGCCAATTTCTGAGCTTTGGCATCTTTGGACAAAGACCTTTACAAATTTTAACAATATGGAAATAAGTTTGATGTTTCTTTTTCTATTTCTTCAAAAACTATCTGAAAGTTGTTAAATTATGACTCGAGAGTTAATGGTCAAAAACACATATAAATTAATAATTTCTTTTATATATATCAATTATCACCATTTATGTATTAGATTAACTCAATGTTGTTTCAATTTTTTTCCCACGTGATGTCTGGAGTCCATATTAGAGCTCAAACTAAATCCGATATTGTACAAATTTACTTAAAAAGGTATGCAAGGAAGAAGAGAACAATTATAGCAAATTTGTATCGTCTTCATAAATTAAAAGTAGACAAAGGTTGAATAATGAATTTAACAACTTTCTTTTCTTATATAAATGCATAATATGAGTCTTTTTTTACTCTCGAGTAAATCTTATATTGGATACCATGATAAAATAATGCATTTGTGTGTGGAAAGAGTAAACAACCATCAATTTATTTAGAAAAGAACAATTACTTTTTCCTATTGAAAGAAAAAAAATCTCTATTTCTCAGTGTATGGCATGACCATGCTTTAGATTAATATCCTAAGACTAAATTTTCTTGTCATATACAATGAGACTACGGATAATAGATTCTCTCCCACATTTCAACATCTCATCAATTTGAGGTTTCACATATACACATTCAACTTCACTTTCTTTGTCAACTAAAATATTTGGTGAACCAATTTTCGCAAACACAATGCATATCTTCAATTGCAACCCCCTTTATTTGACATTAAATAAGCATAAAATTCATAACGCCACCTACAAACTGCACATGTCATCAATACCAAAATCATCTCTAAAATACTAATGTATTGTTAGTTCAGATTGAAAGGAGGAACTGAAATTTCATTTGGGATTAAAACCAGTATAATGTAGACTATCAAAATAACCATGCTTCTCATCCGAAGGTTGTACCAAGTTATTCAGTACTCTTAAAAAACTTGATGCCTCTGTACCAAGTAAAGGTGCTAATATGTAAGTTCCATATACTACTTACTAAGATCTCATGCATACAAATCTAGTGATTAAGGTTTAAGGTTCGCCATATGTATAACTAAAAGATTAAACTATTTAACTTATACTTGGACTTACAATGAAGGTTACTATTTCACAATGCATCAGTACATGCTATAATAAAAAAGGTTGACACTTCTCTAGCAACATAAATTTTAAGTATCTTATAATAATACATCAATAAAATCTTTTACCTTTGTTATTATATCAAGAAGATGAATTTGTTATGATAAGCCGACATGTAATAATAATGAAATCCAGAAAAATAGGAATGTTCTTTTGTAACAACCCAAAAATGACTATGCGAAGTAATGCCTAAACATACCTAGAATGCCTAGATTAAACCAGGTTCACACGACTTTATGCGTGTGGAACCAGACCTCAGAACTTATACAACAGCCACTCCAACCAACTTGGTGAGTTAGTTGAGCTAGGAAAGTTTGGGTCCAGCCATGTAGGGCACCCGAATATTAATATTCACCTAGATGAGTCTTAACCGGACTTGAAACGGGTAATCTTAGGTTTGGAGGGTTTAGAAGTAAAATCATCTTTTCCAGGATAAGGGTAGTATTGTAATTACCCTAAGTATTTAGTTAAGTGATTAATTAATGTAATTAGGGTATAGTTTGGGTCGGGTCGACCCGAATTGACCCAGTTCGCGAGTTAGGCTTCACTCGGGTTCAATCCTTGGTGGAAGCAATATTAAGTTGAATTAATTGGTATTTAATTATCTGATTTAAGTATGGGAATGATAGTCATTTCACTTAAGCCTTAGAAAATCTGATTTTTAATTTAAATAACAAAGAGTCCTAGTTTGACTAAGTCTTTACCTAAAACTCCTACTCCTAAACATACTCTCACATCTCTCCACTCTCACTCTCACTCTCACACTTCATCATCAGTAAATGGACAAAATCAAAAGTTCATCACTCTTGAAGAACTTGAACGCAAAAACTCAAAAGAAAAACTAAACTAAAAATGAAAAGCAAAAACATTTTTCTCGACGGGTTGCGCATGAGGTTTCGGTGGTGAAGCATTGTTTGTGTGGGAGTTGGAATTGAATGGATCATGTTCGAACTGGTGTTGAACGACGAAAAAGGTATGGGTTTATTCCTCTTGGTCCCATCCCCAAGAGACCCCTAGGATTCAGTCGTAATCTAAACTATGTGAAAATGGTATGTTAAATCCTTGTGTTTTTATATGTAATTACGGGTAGAAATCGTGATGTTCATGGGAGGTGTGATGTTGATGAATTGTGTGAAAACCCTTGGCCAAATGTAACCACGAAAATTGCACATAATAATATACGAAATATCCAGCGAATTGCCTAAGAATCTAACATATAAATGTTGAGAAAAGTGGACTGAAAACGTGGCCAAATTTCAAGAAATTGGAAATTTGGTCTCGGCATAGGCAGCATTGAGGATTTGGTTTCAATTTTTTTAAAAAAATGTGTGAGGTCATCTGGGATTGAACCCGAGACCTCACCATATGTAAGTTGCTGAAAATTCAATAATAAAAATGAGGTAAGGGGGATTCGAAATGGGGTGAGGCTCAAATGAAAAAATGAAAGAGGGATAAATAAATAAAATGAAGTGTGTGGGGATCGAACCCACTACCTCTCGGGTAGGTGAAAAAATTAGGAGAATAATTAAAGAAAAGTAAAAATGAGGTTGTGGGGGATCGATCCCGCACCCTCTCATCCTCAAACGAAAAAGAAAGGAAAGAAAATAACGAAAAAAGGAGTGTAGGCATTGGGGCTCGACCTCGGGTCCCCAAGCCGAAATTTTAAATCCAAAATTATTATAAGACTAAGTATTGCTCAAGGGATTCTAAATCGGGTTCCCTTGCCGAATATCATATTGATACATATGTCTTACGTAAATAAATAATTGATGAATGCCGCCTATAGGAATTGAACTCGAGACGTTGGCATGCTTACCTGATGCATAAGTTTTGTACCACATAATCTTGGGTAAGTGTAAGAAACTTAGAAGAATTATGAGCGAAAACACATGACTTGTACTTATGACTTCACAAGTTAAGTGTACGTTTAAAAATAAGTGAATCTTATATGTATGTGATGAAATGATGTGACCCCAGGAGAGTTAAGTATGAGTGTGAAACACGTTAAAAGTCCAAGTGCATTGGCATATGACAAAATAAACAATCACGTAATGGGGTGAGTAATTATGAAGAGCTCATATGCTAAAGTTAATGAATATGGTGACAAAATTATAAGAGGCTAATATGAAAGATGAGATCAATTTCAACTAAGCCTAATAAGTGTCACCAAAAACCATACTCACCTATGAGAGTGTAAAACTAATAGGAATACCAGTCTCTAAGAAACACTCTAATGAAAGTAATTGAGATTAATTCACACTTAATACTAATGATGAGATAAGAAATCATCTAATGAGCAATGATGCCCTCATGCTAGAAGCCAGCTTCTATGAGGTGTGAGATGAATGTAATGGAACTTTATACTAAGCACCGATAAGCTATCTATGTGTCACGATTACTTCTTTCGGGAAGGCAGAGGTTCGTGTAAATCTCATGAGATGAGACTGTCCATTTAGGTGGGTATGGTCTCCTCATATGTCCTAGTCTTTGAACCTATGCTACCAACATAGGGTTCTATCAGGGTTCATTTCCCTATATAAATTAGCATGTTTTGGTTTCACTTTGACCAGTGATTCCATCTCTTTTCGGTGTGGGGTAGACACTGGATTTCATGAAGCTCATATGATCTATATCGGTCAAAGTTGAAGTTCCCAAAGAAAGAATGAGGTCAGCCACATGTAATGCACACAATGAAATGAACGATACCAAGGGTGTATGGATAGGATAATCAAGAGGTGAACTAGACCCATGTAATGACACTAGGGAATTCTTGGTCATTTCACAGTGAACCATATGAGAGTCCTAAACAACATCGTAGGTACATAAATGGATAAAAATGAAGTACGTATGAATGAATGAAACAAACTCTGTGTTTGCTAAAGAAGGCTCCCTAGTTGAGTTCCCATGTGTTGAACCCTCACTTGGGAAGTCCTAATATTAACTCCATGATTACAAGGTTTCACGTCATATGAACGAAATATATGTGATATATGTATGTGTTAAATGAAATGTGTTATATATACTGTGTGCAATATGAAAAGAAAGCTGATGCATGTTACTCTCATAGCATGACTTTCCTTATTTGATTTGGCAAGTCCAACAGACTTGGCTTTCTATAACTCATATCATTAGGAGAGATCTCTTTTTAATCATGAATGTGCTTGGTTTGTACTTGCATACACCCATACTCAGTAAAAGTGTGTACTAATTCCATACAACCCTCTACTTTTAGATGTAGGTGCAGGTGGACTCTAGAGCTTACGAGACTATGTTGAAGCTATCCAAACATGGAGCATACATACGGACTTGGTATGCTCTCATGCTTTCGAGGATGCTTATCTCTTATATTTTAACTTAGACGTAGGCATGAGCTAGTGGGGGATGTTCCACTAGCTTTTCTTTCTTACTTATTTTCAGAAGTCATATTAGGGCCATTTTGGCAACTTTATATTAATGCAGTTATGAACTAATTCCTTCATTTGAATATCTTATTATTAGATGGTTGTTGTGAACTGATGTGATATAATGCAAGTCTATGTATACTTCAAACCAAACAAAAGTTTTAAATTTTCTGCTAAAATTAACCTATACGATGCAATGATAACGTATGTGGGCTTGTCTGCAACCTCCGAGAGGTCAAAGATGTCAGTTTCGTCTAGGGTCTAGACCTCGGTCGTGAAAAATGTGGTATCAGAGCATTAGGTTTAACTCTAAGGATAATAATGTTCACATCAACCACATCGAGTAATTTCTAAGTTATGGTAGAGAAGTTTACAACTATCATGATTTAGAGACTGCATGATGCGTAGGAAAATTCCCGTCTTCTGATCTTATCATACCTTCTCTAATGTTTGAATACTTTGTGTTATGAGGATATCTAACATCAATTTTTATTTTTAATAAAATGAACACAAGGAGGAACGCTGGCCAAGAATTAGGAGAAGCAGCTGCTGAGGGCAACCAAGTTCCACCCCAGGCTCCAACTGTAGGAGTGGCCATGCCAGTTAACCCTGCTGGGTTGACTAAAGCGGAAGTGAGGACCGCTTTGGCACAAATGGCTCAAGCCATCACTGTGCAGGCCCAGGATATGACGGCAAAGGCCAACAGACAGGAGGTTCAGCGGGAGAACCCACTTGGCCACAACATGGCGAACAGGTTGCAGGATTTTACAAGGATGAATCCTCCAATCTTTACGGGATCTTAGACTTCAGAGGATCCTCACGAGTTCGTGGAGGAGGTCCATAAGATTCAGGTGGCGATGGGGGCCACTGAGATTGAGAAAGTTGAGCTAGCCTCGTACCAAC
>JAKWIY010001745.1:0-16129 GCA_027704805.1 Solanum corneliomulleri | reverse complement strand
AAATTGTGCACTTACATAGAAGGAAGATCAAAACACGATCAAGAGTTTGAGAGAATTTTGAGATTTATTGGGGACTGTTGCCAATTTAAGAGAAAACAATTGTAAGATTGTAATTAAGAGTTTTGATTACAGTGGAGTGTGTGTGTAGGATTCGTATAACAAGTTTGAGAAACTTGACAGAAGGTAGAAGACTTAAACCTGGAGGTTTTTGTCTAGAGTAGCTAGGAATTAGAGTTTATAATTTCATAACTAGGAATTAGAGTTTATAATTCCTCTAGGAATTAAAGTTTATAATTCCTTAGGTTACATAGGTTTGTAATCTTGTGTTGAGACTTGGAGTTTAATAAAGTTGAGTTAAATCCTACAGAGGTGTAGGTCGTGGTTTTTACCCTTATGATTTGGGGTTTTCCATGATAAAATATTATGTTATTATTTTATTTGCTTCACAAAACGTAACTGCTATAATTTGCAAAGGAACATATAAAATATACTTGTTTCTTTGGCAAATTTGGGGGTCAGAATTCCATCACCTCTATTTATATACAACAAATGTAGTGTAAACATATGTTTATTCTGTCTTATAAAAAGGTTACAACTATTTTGAAAAGGTGAAACACTTCAAAAAGTTCACAACCTTTTATGAAACTCACAATTTTCTATAAAGTTGCAACTTTTCATTAAAGTCATAATTTTTTCATAAAAGTCGCAACTTTTGATAAAAGTTAAAACTCTTCATTAAAGTCATATTTTTCATAAAAGTCAAAACTTTTCATTAAAGTCACGATTTTTCATAAAAGTCACAACTTTTAATAGAAGTCGCAACACTTCATTAAAGTCACAACTTTTCATGAAAGTCACATCTTCTCATGAAAGAGGAAGACTAGTTTTGGAAATAAATTAATTTCATAAAAGTCACAAATTTACATAAAAGTCGCAATTCTTCATTAAAGTCACAACTTTTGATAAAAATGCAACTTTCATTAAAATTATAATTTTTTTTTATAAAAGTCACATATTTTCATCAACGAGGAAGCTAGTTTTGGAAATAAATTAATTTAAAAGGAAAGTCTTGCTTTTGGTGACGCCATGTAGTCGGGCCTAGGGTTCTCTTTTATATAAATATATGATTTGATTTTTATTTAAACCTTATTATAATTACCAACATGTATGGACTATAATCTTTAATAAATCATAAAGAATTCTAACTTCCAAACACGAAATAAATATATTAAAAGATAAAAACTATGAAAAAGTATAAGAGATATTCAAAAATTATATCAAAATAAGTATTTTTACGTATAAAATAAAATTTTAAAATTATATATATAATGTCGGGTTGGTTTTGTCTCGGGTTGATTTTTTTTAGTCAAAACCAAACCAACTCAAATATAGTCGGATCTTTTTCTGACATCAAACCAAGTCAAACCAAACCATTAGTTGAGATTTTTTTTCTCCAATTTGACTCGATTTGCGGTTTGATTAGGTTTTCAATTCGATTTTGTACACCCCTACTCCCAATATTCAATTCCAAACAGGCAAGTGGCCCATTTTACCTATTAGGTTATCTCTCCCTTGTCATATGGAGTTGCATGTCAAAAGTCTCAAATGTAGTCCTCTACCTATTTAAAATGTCAACAGTCATAAATGTAGTTCTGTACATTTTATAATTTAGTGTGCTTTATGTGTTGAAAATCAATAAAAATAAATAAATGTTTGTCGTGTAGGAAATTGGGTTGATTTATTTCAAATTTTCAACCCATTTGGAAAAGTATTGTGGCTCCTGAATCTAACAAGACTCGTAACATACCAATGACTATATCAATCGAATAAGCTAACACATGTTCTCATGTCTTCCGCCAACAATGCTAGATGAGGTACCCTATATTGAGTCAAGTGACTTGCTAAAGTTTTAAGCTGAGCCTGCTGATGAACATCCTTGCCCTTGCCTACCGTCGATGAGCAATCCCTTAATTTGTGACATGTCTAACCACATCCAAAGCACCCACCAGTACCGGCCATATATATTCCTTGATGTTTTTACCATACTTCTGACAAATAAGGAAAGTTTATCCACTAGAAACATTGTCCTAGAGCAAAAGCAGAAGATGGGGTTGGACTTTGAGTATTTTTGACGAACATAACTCTAAATTTTCTTTTCAAATAAAAAAAAAGAAAAAATTGTTCCCCCCCCCCCCCGTTCCACCAACCTACCCCTATTTTTTTGTGTTCCAAAAACAAAATAAAAATTGTTTTCGCAAAAAAAAAAAAAACCATTATCCCCTCCCAGGGACCCCCCCCCCCCCCACACACATACACCTTCAACCAACTTACCCCTAATTTTTTTCCATCAACCTATCCTTAAATTTATTTTGTTTACCAAACACAATTTATTTTGTTTTGTTTCATTTCACTTGTATTGGATGGATATGGATTCTTATGATAACCAATTTGTCCATATTTGCATGAGCTTAAATAGGTTGAAGACCACATTAACTCATTTAAAGAAAGAAAATATGAGTGATCCATTTTATTTTATATGATCAAAATCATTTCATTTCAATTATATAAGCTGAAATTGCCACCCCTAACTCAAAGAACATAAATCTTTGGGCGTTAAGATTTTCACTTTTTTTGTTCCCGAGCAGTACTTTCAAACATAACATCCAAATGATAAGTTAAAAACCATAAAATATTTCACTATCTCCCCTCCCCCCCCCCCCCCAGGATTCATCAAACTCTTCTAGTATAAAACTAAAGCATAGAAACTAACATAGATTAAATAGAGAAAGAAAATTCAACATAATAAATATCAAAAGAAGGAATTTGTCTTCATCTTATTTTACCTTCTAAAAGTTAAAAGCGAAAATACGTAGGCCACAAAATTGGCCAGAAGGTAACCTTCAGGTAGAAAGAGGACATCCCAATTATTAAGGAATATATATTAAAGTTTTAAAGGATATTCGATGTATATTAATTGTCCATAGTAAATTGCAAACTTTGAAATGGTAATCCGAATAAGAATTCAAAGAGTTCTAGTTCAAAATCTGTAAAACATAAAATCCCATATCCGCCTCTCGTAACTTGTATTCAATCTATTTGGAATGAAGCTCAATTCCTTCAACAATTAGTCCACCTTTGTAAATACGTTTCATCTTAATCAATCTTGCTTTAACAGGACCATCAATGACTTTCGTGCTATTAAATATCCCAATTTTACTTCAATCCATCCATCTTCTCTAACTTTTGGGATATACCCACTTCCTTGCAATCCTACAAGGTGCACATTGATGACCCGATTTTTAATATCAATTTCACTCTCATAATTAACAAAACTAATACTTGATTTAGTAGATTCAAGTCCACTGAACCAATTTGACAACTTGAACACCAAACTAAAAACATATTTTGTCTTTGATGACAACATTTTTGTGTCTATTGTTCCACGAATATCTAATCGACGTATAGAGGCAAGATATGCCACTTAAGAGAATTTGCAAAACAATGCAAGAAACACTTGTAATTTTAATTTTTAAATAATTTTTAAGATATATATGGATATAGATTTTTAGAAGGCGTACCAGATGCAAATATTAATTAGTGGGCTTTGGGTATCTACTAGTTGAACTTTAAAGAAAAAAAAGAAAAAAAGACAAAGTAATACATGGTATTATTTATGCAATTTAATTTTGTGCAGTACAAAAATAATTATTGGTGGGGATAATTAAGATGTTCCTAATAAAGACATCTCCTTTCAAGGGTGAGAACTACCTTTCCTAGAATGCAAACAAATATTTACCTTTTTTGTTGAATAAAATCTCTCATGGGAAAACATATTCGTAGATGTATAAATATTTGTATAACTGTAAACATTTGGCTTCTAAAAAGCTAATAACTAATTGAGTTAACAACTACAACTAACTGACTAAGCTAACAGTTCAGCTAATCAACAACATATGACTAAGGTAAATAACTATATGCATAAATACATTGTGAATACACCCCCCTTCTCAAGTGGGATATGAAGCATTCATAGCCAAACATGACGTAAGTTTGTTTTACAACAGTGAGAGCTTTGGTGAGTAGGACAGCCAGTTGATTCGTTGTAAAAACATGATGAAGGAAAATAAGACCATCTTGGAGCTTATTTCGAACAAAATGACTGTAAACTTCTATATGTTTGGTTTTCTAAGTAAGGTCTAACCGGGGGGGGGGGGGGGAGTTAGCAGTATGTCAGGGGTTCATCCGACGAAGATTAAATCAAGAGAGTAACTTGGTGTATATTTATGAAAGTCAAAAATGAAGCATGAGTAAAATATCTTTATATAAGCTGGACATAATACATCTATGTTCGATTTGAGGAGAGTGTTACATAATATGTGGTGTGTTTGTATCTAATATTACATCAAATTTGCATGAATTTCTGAGATTATTTTGGATTTCTTTTCCTTATTTGTTAACCTGTTCATATTTAAAGGTTAATTCTTTGAGGGATGATATATAAATTTCCCCATAACCTTTATAACATAAATGCCGTAGTTGTGTCCGTTCACTAGAAACTAAAAGGAAAAAGAGTTTAAGTTCTACACATTAACGATGTATAAATTATTTACGCAAAAATTAACTTACTTAGAAAATAAATAAAGAGTTCTAATTACCAATTATAAAGAATTGAAAAGAGTAATTTTTTTAATGGAGCTCAGGTTCAATAAATGCTTCATTTGCCTGACCACATTCATTCAGAAGTGTTATAGGGTATTTAAATTGTAATTAGAAATAAGATGGCAGATACATTTTAGTTCATGCAATATAATTGAGTGTGCTCTGACCACAATGTGAAATGATAAATTTAAATATTATTCGCACATCGCTCGGGTATGTATACTAGTTACCTTAGTATTAGCAACATAAAAAAAACTTACATCATCTGTTTCCAAAAAACCATCAATTTCATCAAATATTCATTATACAGAATAGTAATTACTTATTAATATTTCTCTATCAAGAATTCGAAAGCATCCACAAAATAGTAAAATTTATGTCACAAGTACAACAACAAAATATCATATTCCAAAGGAAGTAAGATAAAACAACTACTCTGAACTATCTCAGTTTTTGGATAAGCATTTGTGGCTAGAAAGTCGTCCCCCGTGATAGTCTTAAGCGAATAAAAGCTTAGAATGTATTTAGTTGATGTAATGACATCATCATCAGTATTAACCACCCTGAACTTCTTCATTTCTGGGTTGTACCAAGCTTGTTTTGAGTGAATTTGAAACAAGATTTCTCCATCCTTCCAAATAAATATCGGTTCAAAACTACAGTTAACCGTACTTTGTGGAATAGATTCCACCAAAATTCTATTTTTAGTCCAAGATTTTGCACTGACATACTCTTTCATCAAACATATATTAATATTAACATTCAATCTATGGATATTATCAGTCAAACACAGACACTTCCCCAACTCTACTAGCCTCAAGTTCGAAGATGGAGTTTCCAAGGAGAAGGCAGGGACTTGATCTTTTCTGTTTCAACATCAAAGGAGTAAATGTTGTCAGTGTTTTTGCTATCCGTCCAGTGAAGATCAGCATTGACATTAGCCTTGCCAAATTCATACCACACATAACACAGAATTTAACCCATATTTCTCCATTTCTCGTAAGCTCCAATAGTATAAACCTCCAATTCTAATGCTCTAGTATCATCCTGAACCTTTCTATCAACTAATCTCAATACTTTATACTCTCCAGAGACATCGCTAAAGCAAAACCTATAAGTAACTTGACTAATACTTATCTCCCATTTCGGCATTTCAAGTTTGAAGTACTCACTCAAAAGAGGATTGTTAATGTAAATCGATTGATTCTCAATGTGTGTCAAACACCCACCAAAAAGATTAATCCATTATAAGAACCAACTAAAATCATACTCCATGGATGGAAGTGAAACTTAGGGGTAACCTGAACGGTTCTGTTACATCGGTGAACATAATAATCATACTCTACTTTGAGTTATAGAAGCAAAGGATTGCACTGACCATCCAAAAACAAAATGCTGGGGTAATTAAGGGATCTTACTTGATGCATGTTAAAAAACAAAGGGTCGGAAGTTAAAAGGCTATACCAGAGATTACAACAGATCTACATAGAAAAATGGGCTTGATTGGCAATCATTTCAATCATGATCACCCATGGAGGATCCATAATTCTCGTGACATGATGAGAAATTCTACTTCCTTTACAAAATGAACTTTTGACGTCTATGACTGTCATTTCCTTTGAACAAAAGGGTTTGATAGTTTTGATGGTTATGGTCGGTAGAACCTTCATATATAGTGGACTCCAAGATTTTAGAAATTTTATTTCAAGCCAAAATGACAGTAGATATTGACTAGTTAAAGTTGGATGACTTCTTGAAAAATATTGAAGGAAAAAATTAAATGCCACATTCTGTTATCATCCTTTTGAATGACTTCTTGAAAAATATTTTAAGGAAAAAAACTAAATGTTACTTTCTATTATTCTCTTTTTGAATGACTTCTAGAAGTCAACTAAAATAAGTGAATATTTGATCATTTACCTTTTTTAGACATTAGAATAAGATATTATCAATGTTTTACATTTTTAGATGCAGTTCATTAATAAAATGTAAGAAAAAGGGTTAAAATTGCCATTAAATTATGTGAGATAGACCATTTATCCCCTCCATTGCATATTGGGATAAACGATGCCCCCCACTGTTATATATCGAAGAGACTACTATTACCCTCAAGAGTTAAACAACCCATATTTTTGGTGACGTGACTAGCCACATGAGACTAATCCCTCCACCTAAATAATTTGGGCAAGTAGGACTGGACCTTTAGTGGCGACAAAATTGGTTGCAACAAATTTTCAGAATATCGCCACTCAAAGGGTTTTCATTGATTTTAATATATCTTTTTAAGAATGTTTGTATGATAGAAAACATTATATTGTTCTACTCCTTTTACTGTCTGTAGTAAATATATGGATGATAATAAGGATAAAAAAATAACATGTCTCTTAATTAGTATATGTTTGTGGTTTCCTTATTATAAAAAAATTGACTATATCTTTTCTTTTCTATGCAAATCTATGGCGTAACCAATAATCTATGGCGTAACCAAATGGTGCAGAGGCTGGGCAGAATGAGGAGCAATAGTTGGAGGTGAAGCTTGTTTAGTTGATCCGGGTTGATCCACATAGATCACCTGGTCCAATTTTCTTCAATAAAATATTCATTTGATATATCACTTTATTTATGCCTTGTGAAGATCATGTCTTTTTGGATAATACTTTCAACTGTATCACATGTTTTTAATAAATATTTTGTTGAGTTGACTAGTTATGGGAGTAAATTGGGAATTTATTATATATTAAAAAGGGTATTCTAAATTACTTTGTATACAAAATCTGTCACGGACCAAAACCGAGCCGCGACTGGCACCCACATCTACCCTCCTATGTGAGCGAACCAACCAATCTAAACCCAAACATAATTAACAAAATACAACGCGGAAGACTTAACTCAATAACAAAAATCAAAAACTATAAATATCCCCAAAATCTGGAAGTCATCATCACAAGAACATCTATGATCAAATTACTAAACTAAGAGTATTCTAAGAAGCATAAACGAATAAAAGCTGGTCCATGCCGGAACTTCAAGGCATCAAGACATGAATAAGAAGATCCAGTCCAAGCTAGAAACATTAGCTCACCCTGAAATCCGGTGCAATGAAGACTGGCTAGAATCTCGGATGAGTTGAAAGACGACGGCACGTTGCTGCACTCCACAAATACAAAGAAAGAGACATACAAGTAGGAGTCAGTACAACACCACACGTACTGAGTAGGTATCATCGGCCAACTCAAAATAGAAATAGTATATCAGTTAGTTAATCTCATAAAGCAACTACAATACTCAACAAGTAGCAACAACAAATACTAAAATCGTCAGTAAAATACCACCAAGTTCATCCATGAGGACTCAAGCCTCAATACCATACTCATTAGGGAAATAGGTTCATTATATTGAGCATATTAACATCTTTCAAGATTCATTATCTTTCTTCCTCTTGTGTCGATACGTGACACTCCGATCCATATTCTATCCTGGTGCCGGAACGTGGCACTCCAATCCTCATTCTATCCTGGTACCGGAACGTGGCACCCGATCCATATACTATCCTGGTGTCGGAACGTGACACTCCGATCCTCATTCTATCCTGGTGTCGGAACGTGACACTCTGATCCTCTATTTCTCTCCTGGTACCGGAACGTGGCACCCGATCCATATACTATCCTGGTGTCGGAAGGTGACACTCTGATCCTCATTCTATCCTGGTGTCGGAACATGACACTCCGATCCTCATTCTATCCTGGTACCAGAATGTGGCAGCCGATCCTCTATTTCTATCCTGGTACCGGAACGTGGCACCCGATCCTCTATTTCTATCCTGGTACCGGAACGTGGCACCCGATCCCCTAATTCATCAAGCCTTCTTTTATACTAAGGCATCATCAATAACAAGACATAGTTCATCAAGCCTTCTTTTATACCAAGGCATCATCAATAACAAGACATAGTTCATCAAGCCTTCTTTTATACCAAGGCATCATCAATAACAAGACATAGTTCATCAAGCCTTCTTTTATACCAAGGCATCATCAATAACAAGACATAGTTCATCAAGCCTTCTTTTATACCAAGGCATCAGCAATAACAAGTAAATTAGGGTTTCTTCAAGATTTAGGGTTCAAAAGCTTTAACGTGCTCATTTTATCACAAACATATAATCACACTCATACAAGTATACAATTAAGCATATAGAAGGGTTTACAAGACTACCCAATACATATCATTTGCTATTAAGAGTTTACTACAAATAGCATAAACCATAACCTACCTTCACCAATTAATTGTGATCAAGCAAGAAATCTTCAAGGCAAGCCTTGCTCCTCCTCTCCCAAGCGCCTCTCTTTCTCTTCTCTTTCTCTTTCTAATTTTTCTTCCTCAAACCTTCCTCCTCTTGCCCTAAATAACAAGAATTCAAGAATAAAAGGTGATGAAACCAACCCACCAATTACTCAAAGTTAGTCTTTCAACCCCCAAGGAATTGAACTAATAACATCAACCCACTAATTTTATAAATTAAAGCCGGAATGGTCCAAAACACCCCTTTAAAAATTAGCCAGAATTCCGACCCCGCCTGGGATTACCCAACCTGTGACGGTCCGTCGCGCCTGCGACGGTCCGTCCTACAGGTCCGTCGCAACGGTCTGAGACTCTATTTCCACCCAAGAGTCTGTGACGGTCCGTCGTACCAATGACGGTCCGTCCTGCACTTCCGTTACAACGTTCAGAGAGTTGTTCCCATTACCAAATTCTCAAGAGTTGAAGTGTTTTGAAACGGGGCTCACGACGGTCCGTCGTGACTGTGACGGTCCGTCCTGTAGGTCCGTCACAGAGTTTAGAGACTCAATTTCAGTACCCAAATTTCATAATTCCAAGTGTTTTGGAACGATACCCCCTCGACGGTCTGTCGTATCCGCCAATTATTCCCGAAATAAAATCTGCTACTCAAAACGACTAAACAGGTCGTTACAATAGATACCAATTTACCCATTCGTCCCCGAACGATCAAAAGAAGAAAAACAAGGGCGAAAATAAGAACTTGAATCTGTAAACAGATGTGGGTATTTTTCTTGCATATCTGCCTCCTTCTCCCAAGTAGCCTCTTCAACCGGTCGATTCTTCCATTGAACTTTGATGGATGCAATCTATCTCGACCTCAACTTGCGAACTTCTCTATTCAGAATAGCAACAGGTTCCTCTTCATAAGTCAAATTCTTATCGAGCAGAAACGAATCCCAACGAATGATGTAATTTCCATCCCCATGATACCTTTTCAACATGGACACGTGAAATACCGGATGCACTCCGGACAGCCCTGGAGGCAAAGCTAATTCATAAGCCACCTCCCCTAACGCTTAAGTACCTCAATGGTCCAATATACCTTGGACTTAACTTACCCCTTTTTCCAAACCGCATCACCCCTTTTATGGCGAAACTTTCAAACAAGACTTGTTCACCCTCCATGAACTCTAGTCTCTAACCTTTCGATCCGCATATTCCTTTTGTCTACTTTGAGCCGCTAAAAGCTTTTCTTGAATAGATTTCACCTTTTCAATGAATCCCTCAATAGATCCGTACCCCAAGGCCTGACCTCAAACGCATCAAACCAACCGAGGGGAGACCTACATCTCCTCCCATACAATGCTTCAAATGGAGCCATGTCGATACTGGAGTGATAACTATATTGTATGAAAACTCCGCCAAGGGTAAGAAGTTATCCCAATGGCCCCAAATTCTATCACACACGCACGGAGCATATCCTCCAACACTTGAATCGTTCGCTCAGACTGACCATCGGTCTGAGGATGAAATGCAGTACTAAGATCCAATCTAGTACCTAATTCAGCATGCAAGGTTCTCCAAAACTTAGAAGTAAACTGTGTACCTCTATCAGATATGATGGAGAGTGGAACCCCATGTAATCGAACGATCTCTGAGATGTAGATTTTGGCTAACTTCTCCGCATTGTAGGTCACCTTGACCGGAATGAAGTGAGCAGACTTAGTTAATCTGTCCATAATTACCCAAATAGAGTCAAACTTCCCCAATGTCTTTGGAAGACCAACCACAAAGTCCATTGCAATTCTCTCCCACTTCCATTCAGGAATGGGCATTCTTTGAAGTGTTCCTCCGGGCCTCTGGTGTTCATACTTTACTTGTTGGCAATTTGGACATTTGGCAACAAACTCAACAATGTCTCGCTTCATTCTTTTCCACCAAAAGTGTTGCTTTAGGTCACGGTACATCTTGGTTGCACCAGGATGTATGGAATATCCAGAACTATGAGCCTCTGTAAGAATAGTGTGGATCAAGTCATCAACACGAGGCACACATACTCTTCCCTTAATCCTCAAAACACCTTCGTCATCAATTATTGCTTCCTTAGCCTCTCCTCGCAACACCATATTCCGGATTTGACTTAGTTTCTCATCCTCAAACTGTTTTCCCTTGATCTTGTCAAGAAAAGAAGATCTTGCCTCCACACAAGCCAAAAATCCTCCCTTATCATTTACTTCTAGCCTCATAAAGTCATTAGCCAAGTTTTGGATTTCTCTCACCAACGGGCGTCTAAAAACCTGCAAATGAGCTAGACTTCACATGCTTCCTGCCTTTTTACTTAAGGCATCTGCCACAACATTAGCCTTTCCCGGATGGTATAAGATAGTGATGTCGTAGTCCTTGAGTAGTTCCATCCATATCCTCTGTCTCAAATTCAAGTCTTTCTGAGTGAAGACATACTTGTAGGCTACGATGGTCCGTATAGACCTCACACTTAACCCCATACAAGTAGTGCCTCTATTGCTTCAGTGCAAATACTACAACGGCCCACTCCAAATCATGGGTCGGATAGTTACGTTCGTGCACCTTCAATTGCCTCAAAGCATAAGCAATCACATTCTTCTCTTGCATTAGCACTGCACCCAAACCAGAATAAGATGCATCACAATAAACAATGAAGTTATTACCCTCTACTTGCAAAGTAAAGATAGGTGCAGTAGTCAACAGGGTCTTGAGCTTCTGAAAGCTTTCCTCACACTCATCCGACCATACAAATGGAACATTCTGCTTAGTCAAGTTCGTCAATTGGGAAGCAATAGAAGAGAATCCCTTGACGAATCGGCGGTAGTAGCTAGCTAACCCAACAAAACTCCTTATTTCTGACACATTAGTAGGTCTTACCTAATTCTTCACTGTCTCAATCTTAGATGGACCCACCATCACTCCATCTTTAGAACCACGTGTCCCAAGAAGGACACTGAATCTAGCCAAAACTCACACTTGGAGAATTTGGCATAAGGTTTCTTCTTCCCTCAACAACTCTAATACCATTCTCAAATGCTCCTCCTCATGTCCTTCTTACTCTTGAGTATATCAGTAGTATATCTTAATAAATACGATCAGAAAGAGATCTAGATATGCTTTGAAAATCCCGTTCATCAGGCTCATAAAAGCAGCAGGGGCATTCGTAAGATCAAACGACATTACCACAAATTCGTAATGCCCATACCTAGTTCGAAAAGCAGTCTTTGGCACATCCGTTGCCCGTATTTTCAATTGATGATAACTGGATCTCAAGTCAATCTTAGAGAAGACACAAGCACCTTGTAACTGATCGAACAAGTCATCAATGAGAGGAATGGGATACTTGTTCTTAATAGTTACCTTGTTCAACTGCCGGTAATCTATGCACATCCAGAAACTCCCATCCTTCTTCTTCACAAATAACACCGGAGCACCCCAAGGAGATGCACTTGGTCTAATGAAGCCCTTGTTCAACAACTCTTGAAGTTGGGCCTTTAACTCTCTTAACTCCGCGGGAGCCATTCTATAAGGGGGTATAGAAATGGGACGAGTACCCGGTTCCAAATCAATATAGAAGTCAATATCCCTATCCGGTGGCATACCAGGAAGATCTGCAGGGAACACATCCAAAAACTCTCGTACTACTGAAATTGACTCAATTGGAGGTACCTGTGTAGTGTCATCCTTGAGATGTGCCAAGAAAGCTAAACACCCTTTGCTAACCATCCTCTTAGCACGAAGAAAGGAGATGATACGAACCGGAGTGGAAGTGTAGTCGCCCTCCCACACTAACTGATCTGTCCCAGGCTTGGCTAACGTCACAGTTTTAGCATTACAATCCAAAATTGCAAAGTTTGGAGAAAGCCAAGTCATACCCAGAATTACATCGAACTCGACCATTTCTAAGATAACCAAATCTACATAAGTGTTGCTCCCCACAAAAGTCACCAAGCAAGACCTATATACTTTTTCAACCATCACAAAATCACCCACCGGAGTAGACACCCGAATAGGTATATCAAGCAATTCACAGGGTAAATTAAGACCAGTAGTAAATGAAGAAGACACATAGGAAAACGTGGATCCGGGATCAAACAATACAGAAGCCATGCAATCACAAACCAAAAGATTACCTGTGATGACAGCATCTGATGTCTCCGCTTTAGATCTCCTAGGGAAAGCGTAACAATGGGCCCTATCACCAGTCTGTCCGTTGCCCCTACCATGTGGTGCAGTAGTGGCTCCAGTTTGCCCATCACCTCGGCCATTTTGGTGACCACCATTACCTCGACCACCACGTCCTCTAGAAAAACGGCCTCTACCATGACCACCTCTACCTCTAACTATTGGGGGTCTGTAACTCTGTTTTGGACAATACCTCTTTATGTGTCCAGTCTCCCCACATCCATAACACTCTCTGGATTCCATCATCGGTCTCTCAGAGAAGTGTTGACCGGTCTGAGGTGGACCCCCAACTACAGTCTGTAGTGAAGACTGAATTGGTCGGACTGAGTAACCTCCAGAACCCTGTCCTCTAGTGTAAGAACCATTGAACTCACCTCCCTTTTGAAACCTTTTTGATGTCGATGTTGTGGTGAAGTCATCTGGCTTCACTCCTTCCACCTCTATCACAAAGTCTACCACCTCTTGGAAGGATTTTGCCGTAGCCGCTACCTGTAAGGCTGAAATCCACAATTCTGACCTCAACCCCTTTACAAAACGGTGAATCCGTTCTTGTGGACTGAAACAAAGTTGGGTGGCATACCTGGATAATGCACGGAATTTAGCCTCATATGCATTAACCGTCATCCTACCTTGCTCTAGACACAAGAACTCATCCCTTTTCCTATCCCTCAAGGTCCTTGGGATATACTTCTCCATAAATAAGCTAGAGAATAATGCCCAAGTCATAGGTGGTGCCTCTGTTGGTTTACACTCAACATGTGACCGCCACCACATTTTGGCATTCCCTTGAAACTGATAACTCACGAACTCAACGCCAAACCATTCTACTATACCCATCTTGTGTAGTAGCTCATGACAGTCGACCAGAAAATCGTAAGCATCCTCAGATTCAGCACCCTTAAAGATTGGAGGTTTCAATTTCAAGAACTTATTGAAAAGTTCATGCTGATCACTTGTCATTATAGGCCCTGTAGTCAGACGAGGAAACGTGCCTATTTCCAATAGGGCATCGATGCGCGGAGCCATAGTAGCTGCATGTTGTATCTCCGGAGTCTGAGGTGCTGGTGGAGAAAACGCTGGAGGTGTCTGGCCCTGATCAGATAACCCGCTAAGATAAGCCAGAACCTGATTGATCATCTCTGGGGTAGGTTGGGGTGGCAGTTCCTCGTTCTGCACTTGTTCATTCTCCCCTTCCTCACCCTCTCTTATCACTTCCTCAGTTGATGGGGGAGTCACCGCCCTAGTACTAGTTGGGCTAGGTGCTTCTCCTCTTCCTTTAGAGGATGTCCTCCCACGACCTCTTCCACGGCCTTTCGCCACCACTACTCTTTGAGCTACCGCCCCAGTGGCTAGCTCAGACGTTTCTTGTCTTGCCGGTGTTGGTGTTGGCGCAGACGTTGCTCTAGTTCTAACCATCTGCGAAATAGAATGAAGATGGTCAGATACCAATTTGTATCACCTAGATACCAATTGGACTCAAGTAGTAGCACGAAAGAAGGAATGAAAGAATGGAATTTTCCTAAAGTCTTATAGCCTCTCAAAGAAAAGTAAAGGCGTCCCCCTACCGTTCCTTAAGACTCTACTAGACTCGTTCTTGTGTGATGAGACCAACGAACCTAATGCTCTGATACCAAGTTTGTCACGGACCAAAACCGAGCCGCGACTGGCACCCACATCTACCCTCCTATGTGAGCGAACCAACCAATCTAAACCCAAACATAATTAACAAAATACAACGCGGAAGACTTAACTCAATAACGAAAATCAAAAACTATAAATATCCCCAAAATCTGGAAGTCATCATCACAAGAACATCTATGATCAAATTACTAAACTAAGAGTATTCTAAGAAGCATAAACGAATAAAAGCTGGTCCATGCCGGAACTTCAAGGCATCAAGACATGAAGAAGAAGATCTAGTCTAAGCTAGAAACATTAGCTCACCCTGAAATTCGGTGCAATGAAGACTGGCTAGAATCTCGGATGAGTTGAAGACGACGGCACGTTTGCTGCACTCCACAAATACAAAGAAAGAGACATACAAGTAGGAGTCAGTACAACCACACGTACTGAGTAGGTATCATCGGCCAACTCAAAATAGAAAACAGTATATATCAGTTAATCTCATAAAGCAACTACAATACTCAACAAGTAGCAACAACAAGTACTAAAATCGTCAGTAAATACCACCAAGTTCATCCATGAGGACTCAAGCCTCAATACCATACTCATTATGGAAATAGGTTCATTAGATTGAGCATATTAACATCTTTTAAGATTCATTATCTTTCTTCCTCTTGTGTCGGTACGTGACACTCCGATCCATATTCTATCCTGGTGCCGGAACGTGGCACTCCGATCCTCATTCTATCCTGGTACCGGAACATGGCACCCGATCCATATACTATCCTGGTGTCGAAACGTGACACTCCGATCCTCATTCAATCCTGGTATCGGAACGTGACACTCCGATCCTTTATTTCTATCCTGGTACCGGAACGTGGCACCTGATCCATATACTATCCTAGTGTCGGAATGTGACACTCCGATCCTTATTCTATCCTGGTGTCGGAACGTGACACACCAATCCTCATTCTATCCTGGTGCCGGAACATGGCACCCGAACCTCTATTTCTATCCTGGTACCGGAACGTGGCACCCGATCCTCTATTTCTATCCTGGTACCGGAACGTGGCACCCGATCCCCTAATTCATCAAGCCTTCCTTTATACTAAGGCATCATAAATAACAAGACATAATTCATCAAGCCTTCTTTTATACCAAGGCATCATCAATAATAAGACATAGTTCATCAAGCCTTCTTTTATACCAAGGCATCATCAATAACAAGACATAGTTCATCAAGCCTTCTTTTATACCAAGGCATCATCAATAACAAGACATAGTTCATCAAGCCTTCTTTTATACCAAGGCATCATCAATAACAAGTAAATTAGGGTTCTTCAAGATTTAGGGTTCAAAA
>JAKWIY010001744.1:0-16009 GCA_027704805.1 Solanum corneliomulleri | reverse complement strand
CACGACGGACCGTCACAGACTTTTCAAGGAAATCGAGTCTCTGAACTTTGTGACGGACCGTCACAACCATGACGGACCGTCACAAGTTGCGTAATCCCAGTCTGGGTCGGATTTCTGTAAATATTTTAAGGGACATTTTGGACTATTCCTGCTATAATTATAAAGTTAGTGGGTTAGTGTTAATAAGTCTAATTACTTGGGGGTTAAAAGAGGTAACCTTGAGTTAATTAGTGGGTTATTATCGTCATCTTTTATACTTAATTATATGCTAATTAGGGTAAAAGAAAGAGGGGTTTGAATAAGAAAATAGAAAGAACAAAGAGAGAGAGAAGATTGAACGAGAAAGAGGAAGAAACGAAGAGGAAACAAAGCTTTGGGGAATTTGTTGCTTGATCAAAATTCTTCGGTGGAGGGAGGTTATGGTTTTTTATGCTATTTCGTAGTAAACTCTTAATAGCGAATATATGTATTGGTAGTATTGTAAACCCTTCTATATGTTAATGTATGCTTGCATTAATGTGATTATATAATTGTGATAAAATAAGCATGATGAAGCTATTGAATCCGAAATCTTGAAAAGAAAAACCCTAATTACTTTGTTAATGATGATGCCTTGGTATCAAAGAAGGCTTGATGAACGAAAGTAGTGAGATTAGGGGATCGGGTGCCACATTCCGGTACCAGGATAGAATAGAGGATCGGGTGGTGCCACGTTTTCGGTACCAGGATTAGAATAGAGGGATCGGGTGTGCCACGTTCCAGTATACAAGGATAGAAATAGAGGATCAGGTTCACGTTCCGGTACCAGGATAGAATGAGGATCGGAGTGTCACGTTCCGACACCAGGATAGTATAGGATCGGGTGCCACGTTTCGGGGTACCAGGATAGAATGAGGATCGGAGTGTCACGTTCCGACACCAGGATAGTATATGGATCGGGGTGCCACGTTCCGGTACCAGGATAGAATATGAGGATCGGAGTGTCACGTTCCGACACCAGGATAGTATATGGATCGGGTGCCATGTTCCGGTACAAGGATAGAATGAGGATCGGAGTGTCAGTATCAACACGAGGGGAATAAAGATAATGAATCTTGAAAGATATGTTAATATACTCAATTTAAGGAACCTAATTTCCAAATGAGTATGATATTGAGGCTTGAGTCCTCATGTGTGAATTGGCTGGTACTTATTAATGATTATAGTACTTGTTGTGCTACAGATTTAGTATTGTAGTTGATTTATGATATTACTTGATATGTATTGTTTTCTATTTTGAGTTGGAGATGATATACTACTCAGTACTCGTGTTTTGTACTGACCCCTACTTTGTATGTTTCTTTCTTTGGTATTTGTGGAGTGCAGCAAACGTGCCGTCGTCTTCAACTCAACCCCAATTCTAGCCAGTCTTCATTACACCGGATTTCAGGGTGAGCTAATGCTTCTAGCTTGGACTGGATCTTCTTCTTCATGTCTTGATGCCTTGAAGTTCCGGCATGGACTAGCTTTTTTGTACTGTTTTAGCTTCTTAGAATACTCTTAGTTTAGTAATTTGATCATAGATGTTCTTGTGGTGATGACTTCCAGATTTTGGGGGAACAATAGATGTTGAATTTTAGAAGTATTGAATTGGGTTTTTTATTAATGAGTTTAAGTCTTCCGCATTACTTTCTGTTGATATTATATTGAAATGTTGGGGTTTAGATTGGTTAGTTCGCTCACATACGAGGGTAAGTGTGGGTGCCAGTCGCGACTCGATTTTGGGTCGTGACAAACTTGGTATCGGAGCATTAGGTTCGTTGGTCTCATCACACAAGAACGAGTCTAGTAGAGTCTAAAGGAACGGTAGGGGGACGCCTTTACTTTTCTTTGAGAGGCTATAAGACTTTAGGAAAAGTCCATTCTTTCTTTCTTTCTTTCGTGCTATTACTTGGATCCAATTGGTATCTAGGTGATACAAATTGGTATCTGAACATCTTCACTCTATTTCGCAGATGGTTAGAACTAGAACAACGACTGCACCAACACCAACACCAACACCGGCAAGACATGAAGCGTCTGAGCCAGCCACTGGGGCTGTAGCTCGGAGAGGAACAGTGGCAAGAGGCCGTGGAAGAGGTCGCGGGAGGACGTCCTCTAGAGGAAGAGGACAAGCACCTAGCCCATCTGGTACTAGGGCGGTGACTCCTCCACCGACTGAGGAAGTGATAAGAGAGGGTGAGGAAGGGGAGAGTGAGCAAGTACAGAATGAGGAATTACCACCCCAACCTACCCCAGAGATGATCAATCAGGTTCTTGCTTATCTTAGCGGGTTATCTAATCAAGGCCAGACACCTCCAGTGTTTTCTGCACCAGCACCTCAGGTTCCGGAAGTACGACAGGCCGCTGTTGGGGCTCACCGCATGGATGCCTCATTGGAAATAGGCACATTTCCTCGTCTGACTACAGGGCCTATAATGACAAATGATCAGCATGAACTTTTTAGTAAGTTCTTGAAATTGAAACCTCCAGTTTTCAAGGGTGCTGAATCTGAGGATGCCTACGATTTTCTGGTTGACTGTCATGAGCTACTACACAAGATGGGTATAGTAGAACGGTTTCGTGTTGAGTTTGTGACTTATCAGTTTCAAGGGAACGCCAAATGTGGTGGCGGTCACATGTTGAGTGTCAACCAACAGAGGCACCACCTATGACTTGGCCTCATTCTCTAGCTTGTTTATGGAGAAGTACATCCCCCGAACTTTGAGGGATAGGAAAAGAGATGAGTTCTTGAGCCTAGAGCAAGGTAGAATGTCGGTTACTGCATATGAGGCTAGGTTTCGTGCCCTTTCCAGATATGCCACCCAACTTTGTTTCAGTCCACAAGAGTGGATTCGCCGTTTTGTGAAGGGGTTGAGGTCAGAATTGCGGATTTCAGCCTTACAGGTAGCGGCTACGGCAAAATCCTTTCAGGAGTGGTAGACTTCGTGATAGAGGTGGAGGAGTGAACCAGAGTGACTTCACCATGGCGTCGACATCAAAAAGGTTTCGAAAGGGAGGTGAGTTTAATGGTTCTTACTCTAGAGGACAGGGTTCAGGAGGTTACTCAGTCCGACCAATTCAGTCTTCACTACAGACGGTAGTTAGGGGTCCACCTCAGACCGGTCAACACTTCTCTGAGAGACCGATGCTTGAATCTAGAGAATGTTATGGATATGGGGAGACTGGACACATTAAGAGGTATTGTCCAAGATAGAGTTACATACCTCCCACAGTCAGAGGTAGAGGTGGTCATGGAAGAGGCCGTCATCCTGGAGGACGTGGTGGTCGAGGTAATGGTGGTCACCAAAACGGCCAGGGTGATAGGCAAACTGGAGCCACTACATCACAACATGGTAGGGTCAACGGCAGACAGTGATAGGGCCCATTGTTATGCCTTCCCTGGGAGATCTGAAGCGGAGACATCTGATGCTGTCATCACAGGTAATCTTTTGGGTTGTGATTGCATGGGCTTCTGTATTGTTTGATCCCTGGCTCCACATTTTCATATTTATCTTCTTCATTTGCTATTGGTCTTAATTTACCTTGTGAAGTGCTTGACATGCCTATTCGTGTTTCTACTCCGGTGGGTGAGTTGTGATAGTTGAAAAGTATATAGGTCTTGTTTGGTGACTTTTGTGGGGAGCAACACTTATGTAGACTTGGTTATCTTAGAAATGGTTGACTTGATGTAATTTGGGTATGACTTGGCTTTCTCCAAATTTTGCGATCTTGGATTGTAATGCTAAAACTGTGACGTTAGCCAAGCCTGTGACAGATCCCTTAGTGTGGGAGGGTGACTACACTTCCACTCCGGTTCGTATCATCTCCTTCTTCGTGCTAAGAGAAATGGTTAGTAAAGTGTGTTTAGCTTTGTTGGCACATCTCAGAGATGACACTACCCAAGTACCTTCAATTGAGTCGGTTTCGATAGTCCCGTGAGTTTCTGATGTGTTCCCTGCAGATCTTCCTGGTATGCCACCGGATAGAGATATTGATTTTTGCATTGATCTAGAACCGGGTACTCGCCCCATTCATACCCCCTTATAGAATGGCTCCCGCGGAGTTAAGAGAGTTAAAGGCCCAACTTCAAGAGTTGTTAAGCAAAGGCTTCATTAGACCAAGTGCATCTCCTTGGGTGCTCCGGTTTTGTTTGTGAAGAAGAAGGATGGAAGTTTTCGGATGTGCATAGACTAAGACAACTGAATAAGTAACTATTAAGAACAAGTATCCTCTTCCTCGCATTGATGACTTGTTCGATCAGTTACAAGGTGCTTGTGTCTTCTCAAAGATTGATTGAGATCCGGTTATCATCAATTGAAAAACGGGCAACGGATGTGCCCAAGACTGCTTTTCAACCAGGTATGGGCATTATGAGTTCTTAGTAATGTCTTTTGGGCTTACGAATGCCCCTGCTGCTTTCATGAGCTTGATGAATGGATTTTTAAGCCATATGGATCTCTTTGTCATCGTATTCATTGATGATATATTGGTATACTCAAGGAGCAAGAAGGAACATGAGGAGCACTTGAGAATTGTATTGGAAATGTTGAGGGAGAAAAAGTTTTATGCCAAGTTCTCTAAGTGTGAGTTTTGGCTAGATGCAGTGTCCTTCTTGGGGCACGTGGTTTCTAAGGATGGAGTGATGGTGGATCCATCTAAGATTGAGACAGTGAAGAATTGGGTAAGACCTACTAACGTGTCAGAAATAAGGAGCTTTGTTGGTTTAGCTAGCTACTACCGCCGATTTGTCAAGGGGTTCTCTTCTATTGCTTCCCAATTGACAAGCTTGACTAAGCAAAATGTTCCATTTGTATGGTCGGACGAGTGTGAGGAAAGCTTTCAGAAGCTCAAGACCTTGTTGACTACTGCACCAATTCTTACCTTGCCAGTAGAAGGTAGAATTTCATTGTCTATTGTGATGCATCCTATTCTGGTTTGGTGTGCAGTGCTAATGCAAGAGAAGAATGTAATTGCTTATGCTTCAAGGCAATTAAAGGTGCATGAACGTAACTATCCGACCCATGATTTGGAATTGGCCGCGGTAGTATTTGCATTAAAGCAATGGAGGCACTATTTATATGGGGTTAAGTGTGAGGTCTATACGGATCATCGTAGCCTACAGTATGTTTTTACTCAGAAGGATTTGAACTTGAGACAGAGGAGATGGATGGAACTACTGAAGGACTACGATATCACAATCTTGTATCATCCGGGAAAAGCTAATGTCGTGGCAGATGCTTTAAGTAGAAAGGCCGGAAGCATGGGAAGTCTAGCTCATTTGCAAGTTTCTAGACGCCCATTGGCTAGAGAAGTTCAGATTCTGGCTAATGACCTTATGAGGCTAGAGGTGAATGAGAAGGGAGGATTTTTGTCTTGTGTGGAGGCAAGATCTTTCTTCCTTGACAAGATTAAGGGAAAGAAGTTTAATGATGAGAAATTGATCCGGATCCGAGATAAAGTGTTGCGAGGAGAGGCTAAGGAAGCAACAATCAATGAGGAAGGTGTGTTGAGGATTAAGGGAAATGTATGTGTACCCCGCGTCGATGATTTGATGAATACTATTCTGACAGAGGCTCATAGTTCAAGGTACTCTATACATCCTGGTGCAACCAAGATGTATCGTGACCTAAAGCAACACTTTTGGTGGAGTAGAATGAAGCGTGATATTGTTGATTCTATTGCCAAATGTCCAAACTGTCAACAAGTAAAGTATGAACACCAGAGGCCCGGAGGAACACTTCAGAGAATGCCCATTCCGGAATGGAAGTGGGAGAGAATTGCAATGGACTTCGTGGTTGGTCTTCCCAAGACAATGGGTAAGTATGACTCCATTTGGGTGATTGTTGATAGGTTAACTAAGTCTGCTCATTTCATTCCGGTCAAGGTGACTTACAATGCAGAGAAGTTAGCCAAACTTTACATCTCGGAAGTGGTTCGATTGCATGGGGTTCCACTCTCCATCATATCAGATAAAGGTACGCAGTTTACTTCTAAGTTTTGGAAAACATTGCATGCGGAATTGGGCACTAGGTTGGACCTTAGTACTGCATTTCCCCTCAGACCGATGGTCAGTCTGAACGAACGATTCAAGTGTTGGAGGATATGCTTCGTGCTTGTGTGATAGAATTTGGTGTCCATTGGGATAGCTTCTTACCCTTAGCACAATTTTCGTACAACAATAGCTATCACTCAAGCATTGATATAGCCCCATTTGAAGCATTGTATTGGAGGAGATGTAGGTCTCCCATTGGGTGGTTTGACGCATTTGAGGTTAGTCCTTGGGGTACTGACCTTTTGAGGGATTCAATAGAAAAGGTGAAATCTATTCAAGAAAAGCTTTTAGCGGCTCAAAGTAGGCAAAAGGAATATGCGGATCGAAAGGTTAGAGACTTGGAGTTCATGGAGGGTGAACAAGTCTTGCTGAAGGTTTCGCCCATGAAAGGGGTGATGCGGTTTGGTAAGCGAGGTAAGCTTAGCCCAAGGTAAATTGGTCCCTTTGAAGTACTTAAGCGAGTAGGGGAGGTGGCTTATGAATTAGCCTTGCCTCCAGGGCTGTCCGGAGTGCTTCCGGTATTTCATGTGTCTATGTTGAAAAGATACCATGGGGATGGAAACTACATTATCCGTTGGGATTCGATTTTGCTTGATGAGAATTTATCTTATGAGGAGGAGCCTGTTGCTATTTTAGCTAGAGAAGTCCGCAAGTTGAGGTCAAGGGAGATTGCATCCATCAAGGTGCAATGGAAAAATTGGCCGGTTGAAGAAGCCACTTGGGAGAAGGAGGCAGATATGCAAGAAAAATACCCACACCTGTTTACAGATTCAGGTACTCCTTCTCGCCCTTGTTTTTCTTCTTCTGATCGTTCGAGGACGAACGATGGGTAAATTGGTATCCATTGTAACAACCTGTTTAGTCGTTTTGAGCAGCAGATTTAATTCTGGAAAAACTGGCTGAGACGACGGACCCCACGACGGACCGTCATGGGCACGACGGACCGTCAAGGGGGTCTCGTTTCAAAACACTTAGATATTCTGAAATTTGGGTACTGAAATCGACTCTCTGAACTTCGTGACGAAATGGCAGGACGGACCGTCGTGGGCACGACGGACCGTCACAGACTTTTCAAGGAAATCGAGTCTCTGAACTTTGTGACGGACCTGCAGGACGGACCGTCACAGCCATGACGGACCGTCACAGGTTGCGTAATCCCAGTCTGGGTTGGATTTCTGTAAATATTTTAAGGGAAGTTTTGGACTATTCCTGCTATAATTATAAAGTTAGTGGGTTAGTGTAAATAAGTCTAATTACTTGGGGGTTAAAAAAGGTAACCTTGAGTTAATTAGTGGGTTATTATCGTCATCTTTTATACTTAATTATATGCTAATTAGGGTAAAAGAAAGAGGGTTTGAATAAGAAAAATAGAATGAACAAAGAGAGAGAAGATTGAACGAGAAAGAGGAGAAACGAAGAGGAAACAAAGCTTTGGGGAATTTTCTTGCTTGATCAAAATTCTTCGATGGAGGTAGGTTATGGTTCTTTTATGTTATTCGTAGTAAACTCTTAATAGCGAATGATATGTATTGGTAGTATTGTAAACCCTTCTATATGCTTAATTGTATGCTTGCATGAATGTGATTATATAATTGTGATAAAATAAGCATGATGAAGCTATTGAATCCGAAATCTTGAAAAGAAAACCCTAATCTACTTTGTTAATTATGATGCCTTGGTATAAAAGAAGGCTTGATGAACGAAAGTAGTGAGATTAGGGGATCGGGTGCCACGTTCCGGTACCAGGATAGAAATAGAGGATCGGGTGCCACGTTCCGGTACCAGGATAGAAATAGAGGATCGGGTGCAACGTTCTGGTACCAGAATAGAAATAGAGGATCGGGTGCCACGTTCTTGAACCAGGATAGAATGAGGATCGGAGTGTCACGTTCCGACACCAGGATAGTATATGGATCGGGTGCCACGTTCCGGTACCAGGATAGAATGAGGATCGGAGTGTCACGTTCCGACACCAGGATAGTATATGGATCGGGTGCCACGTTCCGGTACCAGGATAGAATATGAGGATCGGAGTGTCACATTCCGACACCAGGATAGTATATGGGTCGGGTGCCACGTTCCGGTACCAGGATAGAATGAGGATCGGAGTGTCACGTATCGACACGAGGGGAATAAAGATAATGAATCTTGAAAGATGTTAATATACTCAATTTAATGAACATAATTTCCAAATGAGTATGATATTGAGGCTTGAGTCCTCATGTGTGAACTTGGCGGTACTTATTAATGATTATAGTACTTGTTGTTGCTACATGTTGAGTATTGTAGTTGATTTATGATATTACTTGATATGTATTGTTATCTATTTTGAGTTGTCCGATGATATCTACTCAGTACTCGTGTTTTGTACTGACCCCTACTTGTATGTTTCTTTCTTTGTTATTTGTGGAGTGCAGCAAACGTGTCGTCGTCTTCAACTCAACCGCAACGCTAGCCAGTCTTCATTACACCGGATTTTCAGGGTGAGCTAATGCTTCTAGCTTGGACTGGATCTTCTTCTTCATGTCTTGATGCCTTGAAGTTCCGGCATGGACTAGCTTTTACTTGTTTTAGCTTCTTAGAATACTCTTAGTTTAGTAATTTGATCATAGATGTTCTTGTGGTGATGACTTCCAGATTTTGGGGAACAATAGATGTTGAATTTTAGAAGTTATTGAATTGGTTTTTTTTAATTAATGCGTTTAAGTCTTCCGCATTACTTTCTGTTGATATTATATTCAAATGTTGGGGTTTAGATTGGTTGGTTCGCTCACATAGGAGGGTAAGTGTGGGTGCCAGTCGCGACTCGGTTTTGGGTCGTGACAATAGTGAAACTGAACATTTGAGCATACAAAATACAAATATGAATTTAGAGCAACTTGCTAATAAAACAAGAATTCAACTATATGAAGAGAGACAAAAAAGTCTTATTATAATTCTTACTACAAATAAGTATAAAACTAACACATGAAGCTCTGATGCTTCAGTAATTGAATTATTATCTATTCTCGTAACTGCATAAGGGAACCTCACAACTTTCACCTCAAATTGTGACATTATTTCACATGTTTAGAGTTCCTACATACAAGAATTGTAGGAGTGGTAAATAAAAATTCTTCTTGAAAAAGTTAAATTTATAGAACAAAATTAAGGAAACATGAAAAGTCACATGAATTATTGTTAAAATAAATATAAAAAAGATAGAAATGAAATTTAATTTTAAAGATACATGAATCTACTTTAATTTCTTGATAATTACTCATTTTTATTTTTATTTACATTTATGTTAGAAATTTGAAAGGTCAAGATTATGAAATGAGAATAAGAAGATTATATATATAAATTATATAAGTTTTAATTTATTAGAGGGACAAAATGGTAATTCAACTTTTAAGTTTTGAGTTTTATGCTTATAATAATATATGATATTTAGACTGATATAATTTATCAGGATGTTATTAAATGTCTATTCATCATTAAAAAAATTTATCTAGATTAGACTTCTAAAAAAGGATGAAGTAGTCTACTTATACATGCATATAGAAAGTTGACATTGTATTTGATTCATTTAAACTTTGACCTGAGCTTGTATATGGTAATTATATATAATATTAAATTAAATGTATGTAAAAAAATTCATAAGGTATATAGCATAGTCAGTATTGATAAGGACAAGGATTTAGAGTCCTAGTACATTAGTATGTTTGAGTTATACGTAGTTATTTCCTCTTCTCTTAGTTCTTTTATGTCCAGTAACCTCCTTTCTCATCTATACTTGTACATGTATAAATATCACACATTGTATCAATAATACTTAAGCTTTCATAATCATATTCAACCATTACATGGTATCAAGAGCCTACTAAATACTTTAACTGAGTATATTTGATCCTCTTCTTTTTTTCGAGCATTCCGACGCATCCTTCTTGTTCCAGAATGTCTGATACTTCATCTTCCTCGTCCCCTAACTCTCCAATTGTGACTCTCAATCAAGGGTGTGTCGTTCATCCCTCTTTTAACCTCACGTCCCAACTATCTTTCAAATTAACAGGAAGTGCAAATTATCCAACTTAGAAATCCCAAGTTACCACAGTATTGTTTGGTTATGATCTTCTTTCCTTTGTTGATGGCTCACTTCTCAAACCAAATGCCCAATCTCTGGACAAAGACAATAACCAAATTCCCAACCCCAACTTGAGATTATTACAACGACAAGATAGTCTTGTTCGCAATGCTATTATGACATCAGTTGACGCTATAATCGCTCCCTTTATATCCCATTCTTCCAATGCCAAAGAAGCTTGGGATTTTCTCTAAACAACTTTTTGCCAGCAAATTGCAGTTAGGAATTTTTAGTTTGCGCAATAATTTGACAAATGTCAAACTAGATTCTTGTTTAATAAGAGATTATATAAGAGAAATCAAGTCCGTTGCAGATGATTTGGTTTACATTGGTTCACTTGTTAATAGCGAGTAACTTGTTATTCAGGTATTGAGTGGCTTAGGTGCTGAGTACAAGGAGTTATCTGCAACAATAAGAGCTCGTGATAATCCTATCACTTTCGAAGAAATCTTTGATAAACTCTTGCACAAGAGATGTTCATCAAACAGTCAGAACCTTAAGTCGAAACAACAATGATCACTGCTCAATTTCATCAACATTCCACCAACAATGGTCCCAAAAATAAACAACTTGCCTCTTCCAATCGTAGGAACACTACTCCATGATCTGGATGATCTGGTTCGTTCGACTTTCGTAACCAATCTTTTGCACCAAATAACAATGCCTTCACCCAAAAGAATACCACCAGAAGCAACAACCAGTGTGTTTAATGTCAACTTTGTGATAAGTTTGGCCATATTGCAAGAGTTTGAAGGTCCAAATCATACAATGCTACTGGAGCATATGCTAATTTTATCAATTGTCACTCTTACGCTTCTAATTCCCTAAGCCCTTGGGTTATTGATTTTGGAGCTCTCATCACATTACAAACAACTCTCAATCTCTCCAGACTCCAATTCAGTTGTAACATCTTACAACTTCAAAGAATGAAAAGGAGTTTAAAATATGAAAATACTTATTTTTGAAAAGTATTAGGAAATTAGGAAATTTCATGTAAGTTAAAAAAGTGTGTTTCAGGTCAACATCAAATGGCCATAACTCCTTGATCATGATGAGTTAGGAGTAGTTCCAGATATGGTTGGAAATCCCTTGGAATGTTTTTCCAACTTCACCAAGTTTGTGCAATTCCGAGTTTGTATGAGTGAGTTATGCCTTTTGGAAGTTCGCCTGTTGGAGTTAAGGAAAATGTCCAATATCCGGATTTTGAAGGGGTAGTTTGGTCTTTCCCTTACCCTATTAATTTATTTCATTTTTTGGGTATTAATTTATGGTTCTACTCGGAATGATATCAGTTTACACTTTTACCAAAAGAGTTAGGTTAGAGAGAAAGGATAAAATAGAAGGGCGTTCAAGATTCCTCAAGATCGTCGAAGTGACTTGTGGATTTCGTCGAGGTGATCCCTAAAAAGGTTTGTGATTCTATATCAATGTTGGATTCTTTCATCTACATACCGAACATGTTTAATTCAGTGTGATTTCATCCTAAAACGAGTGGATTTTGAATGTTGTTCTTGAATTGCTTTCACTCTAATATGAGTTGAAATTTATGAATTTCTTGAGTCAAAAAGTGTTTTTTCTTGAGTTCATTGGGTTAGATACTTGTGTATATGATGTAGGTACATAAATCTAGAGTGAATTTGAGAAAATAAATTGAATTAGAACGATTAAAGGTCAGAAAAATGAGAGAAAAAATCGTCAAACGTCACTTCGGAAGGCAGGTGCGGTGTGCCCCATCGGCGCCAGAGGAGCTGGGGCGGCACGCCTGCAGTGCGCTTAAGTGAGGATTCTGAAATTTGCGCCCTCCTCAGACGCGCCCGAATTGTCTCTTTTCACCAAGTTTCCATAATTTAGTAATTTTAAGCCTTTTTATGTGTTTTAACACTTTCTAATGATTCTAACTACTCTAATTGAATTCTAAACACATAGAAATCATCCATAAACATGCAATAACAATATTTAATCAGTAACTTCAAATTCAAGAAAAGTTAAGAGCCAAGTATAGAAAGTCCTTAAAGGCTTTTCAAAAGGTCTTTTACAAATGCTTTTAACTTTGTTTTAACACTTATAGATCAAGTTGAGTAAACCGTAAACATAAGGAGAAGAAGTTTAGTTCAAGTTACATAAGACTATCACGAACGTTTTAACTTCCTTTTAAGACTTAAGTTTCAGTCCATTTAGAGTAAAGTGAAGTCTTTTCTTCAAAGAAGTATAGGGGACTAAGTATTCCAAAGGAAGTATAAAAAATTTTCAAATTTAGATAAAGATGGAAATTGAGATTTCCAAAGAGCCTTCGGGCTAGTTTTAAGAAAAAGAGTAATAGCTTTCTAAATGAAGCAAGCAGAGAAACTAAGATTTCTAAGATAACTTTTGAGCTATGTTTTGAGCATAATATCAAACCACAGAAGTAAGTATGTTTTTAAAATATAAGAGCTAATATAATGATACTTTTTGGAGTAGTATTGAGCACCCATATGGGGGAGAGTTCAGATAAATCCCAGCCTCCATAAACCATATAGACCATGGGTAGAAAAGGGTCATACTTTTTAGATGATTTCTTTAGTGATTTTTAGCATAGACTAGTGGACCCACTTAGTAGTTCATGTTCTACACCAATTGCAAGGTATAGGACGACCCTGACAGCGTGAGGCAAAATGTTGTATCATCACTATAGCTCTTAAATGATGGTTGTTGATTAGAGAAACTCCCACAGAAGTTAAATGTATTTTATATACACTGTTATTTGTATTTTACATACATTTGAGAGGTATCTTGTATCTTTGCATACATGTAGAGTTAAGATCATGTTTTAAACAGTTTTTATTCATATTAGACATATTTTAAATTGCTATACACTGAAATGAGTTCATTCTTGTAGAGTTTAGTTGAGACACGTAAGTTCTTCATATTTCCCTTTTAATCCTTTGTTAGTATTGTTTAGCATTACAACTCATATACTCGTACATTCAACGTATTGATGACAGTTGGCCTGCATTGTATTAAGATGCAGACGCAGGCAACAAGGATCGACATCTAGCGCGCCGTTGATCCAATTGAGCACTCCACAGTCAGTGGTGGGCCTCCTTGCATTCCGTAGGACTCTTTTATTACTTTCTAGTTTAGTTCTTTAAAATGTTGTGGGGTTTGTCCCAACATCCATCCCAATCGTTTAGAGGCATCATAGATAGTCACACAACTAGTTATGAGTCTTTATCTTTGTATTTCAGATGTTTTGCTATGAGACTTGAGTAGCCATTTTGGCCAGTTAAATGTTTTCCTTTAAATACATTCTCAGTTTATTTCATAAGTTCCTTATATAGATTGTTCTTGTGTTTAATTCTTTTGCTTAATATGTAAGCCAGAACAAGGGTCTGCTTGAGGCCAACAATGGTTATCAGGTGTCGTCCACGCTCAGTGTGTAGGCTCGGGGCGTGACAAACTTGGTATTAGAGCACATAGTTCAAGATTTTTAGGGATTCAATGAAATTATGTTTGGATAATCCTAGTTATTAGTGTGAACCGCGTCACATCTATAATTCAAAGGCTGCAATATTTAGGAAATTCATCATTTTTTAATATCCCTTTCGTGTGTTAGATTTTATCTCCAAAAAAGTTTTTCTGTAACTTATGATTGTGCATGTTTTTTTATGATCATGCCTCTACAAAGAGCAGCAATAGGTTGTCCATCTAGGAAAGTTGAGGAACAAGGGGTACCCAATGCACCTGAAGTGCAACCCTAGGGAGAAGTTACTAATGCCTAATTCAAAGAGGCAAGTAGGATGTTGAGTCAGGCTGTGGCTAACCAGGTTAGTCATTAAAGAGGAGCTCGTCAAGAAGGGGTTGACACTTCGAGCCTTACTGAGGATCCATAGAACTTCACTAAGGAACAGTAAAAAGGTATTTGAGGTGATGCATGTTGGGTGTTGCTAGAACTTGGTTTGATTTGTGAAAAGAGGGTAGGATAAAGATGCACCACCTGCAAGTTAGGCTTTTTTTAGAAGGCTTTCCCGGGGTGTTTCTTTCCACTTAAGTAGGATTCTCTAAGTGTACTTGAGTATGGATTGAAGTTAACCCAACTATCTTGTTATGCTCCGAAGATAGTTAAGGACATAGGGAGTAGAATGAGCCCATTTGTTGCTAGTTTAGGTCATTTCTCAAGCAAAGAGGGTAGGGCAACAAAGCTTATTAGGGACGTGGACATTTAGAGGTTAATGATTTATGTGCAGAAGATAGAGGAAAAAAAGCTGAGAGATAGCGAAAAATTCAAGAACAAGAAACTAAGACAGGGAATGAATTCAGGCAGTAGAGGAGCTATGCCAACTAGGACTGGCAAGCAGACACGGACGGGGACTGTGGGACGGGACGAATGGGGACGGGATGGGGACGACGTTTGGGGAATTTGGCCGGTCGCTGGATTGGGGGGACCGGGGTAGGGGGGACTAAAATATGTCTCATCCCGTCCCACTATATATACGAGATGGGACGGGGTGTAGCAGGACAAAGGGATTTTTTATTTTTTATTTACTTATTTATTTGTATTGAAATTATATGTTTTTAGCTAATAAATTTCAAATATAACTTTTAACTTTCAAATTTCAAATTAAATTTTCAAATTTCAAGTTTCAAATTTCAAAATTCAAGTTTCAAGTTTCAAATTTCAAATTTTATAGATTAAATTTGTATTTTAAATATTTATAAGTAATTTAAACTTGAAATTTCAAATGTCAAGTTTCGATTTTTAATTAAGTATTTTTAGTTAGTTTAGTGTATATGTAAATATGTATGTATAATTGTTATATTAAAATTAAAATGCAAGACAACAATTGTATAAAAATTCTTCAAAAAAGCCTTCAAATTTATTCAATAAAATGTAATTGCAACTTAGAACTTAGAAGTTACAATTTACAAATATTGGTGGAGTAACTAATCTACGCAGCCACCTTCTAGGAAGGGTTCTGTTTCAATAATTTCTCATATGTAAAAAGTTATATAATTATTACAAATATTAGATGAGTAACTAATTTTACATAGCCACATTCTAGGAAGAATTCTGTTTCAATTAGTTCTCGTGTGTAATCTAATAATATTTGTTTTCTCCTTTAAAATTCAATTCTAATTGTCACATCATATCGATAGTGACATCCTCCGGTGTTGACAAACTTGCAAGAAACTCTTGTGACTCCAATTCATCGTTATTACATTCAATTACATATTTAACCCAAGCTGCTTGTTTGGAATTTAAATTTGGCAAATTATTATTCCTCCTATCAGCATTGACCCAGTCTCTAAATAAAACTAATATTTCCAAAGTTTCATCCGCCAATGAATGTCTATGATCGCTAATTTGAAACCTTGACACGATGAAAGCAAACTCCGATGCAACTGATAAGCTTGAATAACTAGAACATCACAAACCATTTTGCTCAAAATTGAAAATGCAACGCTCCGCCTCCTCCACCATCCTAATAAATCTTCATTGTCATCTTTGATTTCCAATGCTTCTAAAGGTTGATTTTAATGAATTCTTCAAATTCATCGGGGTTAGTAGAATTAAGACCAAGAAAACCTCGCATATAAGTTGAAATTTGAACTCCATTCTCAGATTAAAAGTTTGACCAACTTCTCCTTGAGTATTTTTAGTAGTTCTATATTTTTCATAAAAAGAAAATTTCTTATACTTTTACGCTAGACATACACGTTTCACAAGTTGGATTTTCTTCCGATAAAATTTCTAAAGTATCAAAAAAACTGTCAACAAGTGCGTGGACACCCGTTATATAATCAGATGAAGTAAAGTAGCAATTAAATAAATCTGA